>WNWK01020004.1:0-36685 GCA_009830355.1 Cherax destructor | reverse complement strand
AACTTCTAGAAACATCTGCAGTGACTCAATATGTGTATATATATGATTGAACAATAGTTATAAACATAATTGTACATTGTTGTAAATATGTTTTGTAAACAAACTAGTGATAACAAACTTTGTGGCATTATTTTATAAGAAATAGCGAGTGAATATTTGAAAAACAGCACTTATATTGGTCTCACAGTCCATAAAAGTTATTTGAAAAAAAAAAAATTAAATTTCATAAGAAAATAACTTAAAAAAAAAAAAAACGATTACCGGCCAACCAGAAGTCGCCGATGATGCCGTCACCGGATCGTTTTGGGTCAAATTGAATCCTCCATATCTCCGTAAGTATTGATCGCAAAAAATTTTTGTTTAGCTATTTAGATTCAGAAAAAAAAACTCTATCATTTCATAAGAAAAAATAATTTTTTTTTTTCCGAATATTTTTCGACCCCAGGAACACTTTGCTCAGAAGGCCTGTCGACCCCCAAAGGGTTAAACTGCATCTGCCACTTCTCCAACCACTGCATCAGTCTATTCAAATCTTCCTGGAGTGCTCTAATGTCCTCGTCAGAATGAATTGGACGGCCTATTTTGGTGTCATCGGCAAACTTGCTTATGTCGCTATTTATTCCCTCATCTATGTCGTTTACGTAGATTGTGAACAACAAGGGGCACAACACTGACCCCTGTGGAACACCGCTCGTGACGCTTCCTCACTCTGATTTCTCCCCATTTATGGAAACTCTCTGCTGCCTATCTGTCAACCATGCCTCCATCCAGAAAAAAAATTCTCCTATTCCGTGTGCCTTAATTTTCCTCAATTGTCTCTGATGTGGGAATCTATCAAAAGCCTTACTGAAGTCCATATACACAATATCATATTCATTACCATGATCTACCTCTTCAAATACCTTAATGAAAAAATTTAATAAATTCGTAAGGCAGGAACACCCTTTTGTAAAACCGTGCTGACATTTGTTGATTAATTTATGCTTTTCAAGATGGCTGCGAATTGCCTCGGCAATTATTGATTCCATAAATTTTCCCACTATGGCTTATTGGTCTATAGTTCAAAGCTAAGGACCTGTCACCTGCTTTGAAAATAAGTATCACATTTGCCATTTTTCCACTTATCTGGCACCATGCCAGTTTGTAGTGATATGTTGAAAAGATTAACCAAAAGCTTGCTAAGCTCCTCCACCTTTCTACACTTGTACAATGTAACAAGCCAACTATATCTACACTTGTATAATGTGACAAGCCAGCTATATCTACACTTGTACAATGTGACAAGCCAGCTATACTACACTTGTACAATGTGACAAGCCAGCTATATCTACACTTTGTACACCTCTTTAAAGGAGGCTCCTTGTTGTGTTAAAGAGGCTATTGGTCTGAGGAATTGGACCTTTTGGTGTTCTTCAGACCAAACCTATACCCCTCATTCCCCTCTTCGCTATCCCATCCTCCCCATTACTCCTTTCCCTTTCCTCCTCTCCCCATCCCTCCCCTATCCCCTTCCTGTTTTCACCCTTTGGGGTTTTTCCATCAGGCACTCTAGTTCCTAGGTAGGGATGAGGGTACCGTGGTCTATACCGTTCCGTTGACGTCATTGGTGGTGGTGTAGTTTGCCATGGAATCTGGATCACCTGAGGATGTCCCAATCCCTCTCCGGTTCTCGGGGGGTGACTTTGAATGTCTTTTGGATGATGGGTGTATCTCTGGAGTCTGCCTGTCGGATTCCAGGAGGTGGTGGCCGAAGGAGGTATGCTTTGTGGCGGGTATCTGACCGCCCTCTGTTTTGTCCACCAAGGTGGTGCTGAGGTCCTCTTGGGTGCTGAGGTCCTCTTGGGCACAGAGGGGATTTACAGCCCTTTCATTCCTCCTAGGAGCTATCACTCCACATTCCTCCTTTTTTTATTCTTTTTTCATTTCTTTTCTTTCTTTTTTTTTCTAAAAAACAAAAAGAAAAGTGAAATAACCATGGAGTCCCAAATCCACGAACATGCTGCTCCCAGGCCCCTTTCTGCTACCACACCCTGTTCTGACCCTATCATTATTTGACCAGTCTTCGGACCTTTCTAATACCCCTATACCGTCTGCTGGTGCCATTTCGTCACCATCTCCAGTTGTCAAGGTTCCGCCTGACTCCTTTGAAACATCCGACCTCCACACTTCTTTGACCATGCTTCTGGCTTTTCCCTCTAAGTGCAACGATTCTCAGATCGCTCGCCCATCTTAAGTCAGACCAACTCCAGTCCCACACCTAAATGACTAAGACCATTAACTGATGACACTACTATTACTTATCACTCTGCCCAGAAAAGACTGGCATGACACTCACTTTCCTTACACACTACGTTTCAAAGTATACAATGGACTAAGTTTTTTACTCTATAACTGACATCTCCTAATGACTATCTTTCAGCTCATAGTATCAGCAATGCTCTCCTATGCCATGTTGGTCAAAATATTTAATTTCATGCTCTGAAGAGTGGTGCACGCATCGTCACAGTATACAATGCTAGCCAAGCCCTCAATCTTTCCTTACCACAGTAGATGCTATCCCTGCAACAATTCAAAAACACCATTCTCTCAATTCTTGTAGTGGTACCGTCATTCTACCTCATACCATTCCAGACATGTGGTGACGACATTCTGGAACAGCTTGAGTTTCAAGACCTCCCAATTCTCAAAGTAGACACATAGTATATACTACCTGCGCATGGGCAGAGACGCTACCCCTGCAATGTAGCTCACTTTTGACTGTCGTTAGCTTCCGTCCCCCGTTTATATTGTGGGACACCATTTCCCTACACCACAATAGAGCAGAAATTGCTGGTGCTTTGGCAACCCAACAAAATATTGCAGGTCCATGACATAGTGCCCAGTCTGTGGTGCTGATTACCATACAACAAAGGTCAGTCCTCGTGGCTAGCTCTTACCCTCACTCTGACACTGCCTTCCCTAAGGACAACACCTGCCACTCCCTATGTCTGAGTACTCAGTTTTTTTTTCTGAGGTCGAGATTGGTGCCAGCAGTTCCCATATCTTTTGGCAGACACGTGACCGATTTCTAGAGTTATTTTACTCTAGTAGTTCGACCTGAACCGACAGCCTGATCAACCAGTCTGTTACTGTGGAAAGGGAATCTCTCTTGCCTTAATTGTAATGAAGCTCACCTGGCTTTTTCTCGCCGTTGCCAAGTTACCTAAAAGAATGGGAAATTTGTTGTCTCAAAGAGAGGTTTCACATATGCCATGGCAGTCTCTCATCTTCGCCTCCAGGGGAGACTTCCATGACTTTCTTATTCTACTCTCACCTACTGAGACAGCAAACAAACTTAATGTTTTCTTCTCCACCATAGGAAAGAATCTAGCGAGTAAAATCTCAAACTCAAACACCCGTCCAACAGACTACCTCACAAACACCTACCCTAATACGCTATTCCTAGCTCCTACCAACCCAATTGAAGTCTCGCTCATAATCAACACCCTTAAAAACAAGGCAGGAGACATAAACAGCTTACCAACTTTTATGTACAAAAAAGCTTCACAGGTACTGTCACCAATTATAGCAACACTATTCAATAAATCCATTGAAGCCTCTACCTTTCCCTCAATTCTCAAAATAGCTAGGGTCACCCCGATCCACAAAGGAGGTGATCAAACAGACCTGAATAATTATAGACTAATTTCTAATTTACCATTGCTTTCTAAAATCTTCGAAAAATTAATTCATAGACAAATCTATTCCTACCTCGTCTCACACAATGTACTCAACCCCTGTCAATTTGGATTCAGGACAAACAAGAGCACAAACGATGCTATTACGTACATGTTGGAGTTAATATATACAGCACTTGAGAAAAAAGAAGTCCCACTGGGAATCTTCATTGATCTACGCAAAGCTTTTGATACAGTCGACCATGATTTACTGCTCACAAAATTAGCACACTATGGTATAAGGGGCACCCACTCAACTACCTAAAGTCATACCTCACCAACAGAAGCCAATACGTGTACACAAATGGAGCGAACTCTTCCACACAACAAATTACAGTCGGAGTCCCTCAAGGAAGTGTCCTGGGGCCACTCCTATTCCTCATTTACATAAATGACCTACCGAATGCATCACAACTACTCAAACCCATTTTATTTGCAGATGACACAACATATGTCTTCTCTCACCCAAATCCAGTTATACTGGCCAACACTGTTAATGCCGAATTACAGAAAATATCAACATGGATGACGACTAACAAGCTTACTCTCAATACTGACAAGACCTACTTCATACAGTTTGGAAGCAAAGCCACAAATGTTCCACTTAACATAACACTCAATGGTACACCCATCACAAGACTCACAGAGGGAAAATTCCTAGGAATCCACCTTGACAGTAGCCTTAAATTCCAAACACATATACAACAAATTTCCAAGAAAATCTCGAAGACAGTAGGCATATTATCAAAGATACGCTATTATGTACCTCAATCAGCTCTCCTTGCACTATATCATTCACTTATCTACCCGTATCTCACCTATGGAATCTGTGCATGGGGATCAACAACGTTAAATCACCTTAGACCACTCATAACATAACAAAAGGCCGCAGTCAGAATGATAACAAATTCCCACTCTAGACAGCATACTCCACCAATATTCAAAAGTCTCAAACTACTCACCGTAAAGAACATTCATACTTACTCTTGTGCCTACTACATATATAAAACTTTACACTCTAATATAAACACTCTGCTCAAAACTCTCCTCACCAACTTTAATAGGACCCATGACCACAACACAAGACACAGATCACTTTTTGATATACCCCGTGTTCATATCAACCTATGTAAAAATTCTATGCACATAAAGGGCCCCAGAATCTGGAATTCATTACCAGTAAATATTAATAATAATAATAATAATAATAATTTTTATTTCATTGCAAGTTTACATCGAGATTTTGTAATTACAATTTTGTAATTACAATAATGCCATGGCATTATGGGCAGACTAAATCTAATGGCTTATAGACTACTTAATACTAGAGAAATTGATTAAGTTTGTTACAGTTAAACATTAGCTTATGTTTATAGCAGATAATAAGTTTACTCAAATTACAATCTGAGGATATTACATTGTGACAAGGTGAAAGTGTTTTGTAGGATGGTTATATCAATAGTAAATATTGAAATTATATTATGGGAAAATAACACTGAGCGTTGTTGAAAGTAGTTTACAGTATGAGTATTTAGTTTAGGGTGAGTAGGTGGTTTTTGAGAAGAGTCTTAAATTGATGTTCAGACCAGGTTATTTTAGTATTTACTGGTAATGAATTCCAGATTTTGGGGCCCTTTATGTGCATAGAATTTTTACACAGGGTGATATGGACATAGGGTATATCAAAAAGTGATCTGGTCATGGGTCCTGTTAAAGTTGGTGAGATGAATTTTGAGTGGAGGGTTTATATTTGAGTGTAGAGTTCTATGTATGTAGTAGGCACAAGAATTTTACTGATTGGCAGCCAGCACATAGATTTAATTATCCAAGGATTTCTGGCTGAATGTCTTTCCCATATTAATATTTTTTTTTTTTTTTTTTCAACAAGTCGGCTGTCTCCCACCGAGGCTCAACTCAAAAACCACCTACTCACCCAAAACTAAATGATCATACTATAAACTACTTTGAAAAATGCTCATTGTTACTTTCCTATACGATAATCTCAATTTTTAATAATATGTTACTATTATGTTACCCCCTACTCATATTATAAGTTAATGTCAAAAATGCTCAATGTTATTTTCCTTAAGATAATCTCAATTCCATATTATCATTCAAGAATCTTAACACCTGTAACAATCTAATATCTAATATCATTATATAATAATTTAAACAGTAAAATTTCATCATATTGTAATTTTGAAAATAATTTTTAACTAGAATAAACTCAATAAATTTCTCTAATATTAAGTACATAGTTTTTAAGGACTAGAATAAGCTGCCCCTAATGCCATGGCATGTCAGTGGCTCTCCTTGCACTCAATTTACATTGTAACTACCGATACCCATGTAATCTGCAATGAAATAAAATTTGTTTGTTTGTTTGTTTAGAGTTACTAAGAGATCTCCAACCTTGGTAGTACAGTGGAACCCCGGCTTACGATGTTATCATCTTACGTTATTTTCGGTAACCGATATTTATAACGTAAGAAATTTGTTTGTGACTTACGATGTTTGCTTCGTTTACCGACATTCGTACCGGACCTGTCCGCTTGGCGCCCAGCTGAGCGCGCACTCCAGGGAGCGTCAGTGCTATTGTTTACAAGCGGAGCGACCACCCACCCACACCCACGCATTCATACCAGTATATTGTCATTATTCCACTGCTGTTTTAGTGCTTGCAACTGCTAAATAAGCTACCATGGGTCTAAGGAAAGATCCTAGTGCTAAGCCTGTGGCAAAGAGGAACAGAAATATATGTACGATAGAAGTGAAGAAGGAGATAATAGAAAAATATGAAAGTGGAGTGCGTATCAGTGAGCTAGCCAGGCTGTATGGTAAACCCTATTCTACCATCGCTACCATTGTGGATAAGAAATATTCAAGTAAAATCAAGGAAGCTGTTGTTGCAAAATGTGCATCTGTGATCACAAAACACAGACCACAAGTGCTGGAAAATGTGGAAAGGTTGTTGTTGGTGTGGATCAACGAGAAACAGTTAGCAGGAGATACTGTTTCGGAGGGAATAATATGTGAAAAAGCAAGGCAGTTGCATGATGATCTCCTTAAGAAAATGCCTGCAACGAGTGCTGAAGTGAGCGAATTTAAAGCCAGCAGAGGCTGGTTTACAAATTTAAGAATCGAAGTGGCATACATAGTGTTGTGAGGCATGGTGAGGAGCCAGTTGTGACAAAAGTGCGGCTGAAAAATATGTTCCTGAATTCCAGGAGTACCTAGAGGCTGAACAATTCCTCCCCCAACAAGTGTTTAATTGTGATGAAACAGGCCTGTTTTGGAAGAAAATGCCCAACAGGACCTACATTACTCAGGAGGAAAAGGCACAGCCAGGACATAAGCCTATGAAAGACAGGCTAACTTTGATGCTGTGTGCCAATGCCAGTGGTGATTGCAAAGTGAAGCCTTTACTGTGTATCTTTTTGAAAATCCCGAGTGTTTGGCAGATGCGGTGTCAGCAAGTCTAACTTGTGTGTGATGTGGAAGTCTAACAAAAGGCTTGGGTCACAAAGGACATTTTCTTAGATTGGTTCAATGAAGTGTTTGGCCCCAGTGTGAAGAAATATCTATTGGACAATAATTTGCCACTTAAGTGCCTCCTGATAATGGACAATGCTCCTTGTCATCCTCCAAACTTGGTGAGAAAATTGTGGAGGAGTTTAAATTCATCAAAGTGAAGTTCTTGCCCCCTAATACCACTCTCTCCTCCAGCCCATGGACCAGCAGGTCATTTCCAACTTTAAAAACTCTATACCAAAGCAATGTTTCAAAAGTGCTTTGATGTGACCACAGACATGAACATAACCTAAGAGAATTTTGGAAAAACATTTCCATATGCTGCATTGTGTACACCTTATAGGTAAGGCTTGGGAGGGAGTGACTACCAGGACTTTGAACTCTGCCTGGAGAAAATTGTGGCCAGACTGTGTCCTAGAGAGGGATTTTGAAGGTTTTGGGGCTGAGCCTCAGAACCCTGAGCCTGAGCCTGAGCCTGTTTTGGAAGAAATTGTGGAATTGGGCAAGTCTTTGGGGTTAGAGGTGAGTGGTGACGATGTGGAACAGTTGGTGGAGGAGCACAAGGAAGAGCTAACCACTGAAGATCTGCAAGAGCTTCAACAGCAACTGGAACAAGAGAGCAGAGGTCAGGACAATGGTTCAAGGAGGAGGTGGAGGTGGAACAAAAATGGAAGAATGTGCCTTCTTCAAGGATTAGGAATCTGTGCCAAATGGAGGATGTGCAAGCATTTATGGATGAATATCACCCTAACCATGCTGTTGCAGGCCGTGCTGGCAACCTGTACAATGACACAGTGGTGTGTCATTTCAGGGATGTGTTAAAGAATCGCCAGACACAGACTCCCTGGACAAATTTGTTGTTAGAAAGAGGTCTAGTGACTCTCAAGCTGGTCCTAGTGGCATTCAAAGAAAAGGAAGTAACCCCAGAAAAGAACTTACCACCTGCAGTGTTAATGGAAGGGATTCCCCTTCAAACACTAGCATACTACTCCACCTTCTCCCTCCTCCGTCCTCCACACATCAACAACTCTTCAATAAATGTAAGTGACATGTTATTGTAAAATATTTGCATATATTTATGTATTCTTTATTCAATTCTGTATTATTTAATGTCCAAAAGTTCTAAAAATATTTTATTTAACTACTTTTGGAAGTCTTGGACAGATTAAATTTATTTCCATTATTTCTTATGGGGAAAATTGATTCGTTTACGATTGTTTCGGCTTAAAATATGCCCTCTCTGCGGATTAAAATCGTAAGACCGAGAGTACCACTGTATGTTACTATTATGTTACCCCTACTCATATTATAAGTTAATGTCAAAAATGCTCAATGTTATTTTCCTTAAGATAATCTCAATTCCATATTATCATTCAAGAATCTTAACACCTGTAACAATCTAATATCTAATATCATTATATAATAATTTAAACAGTAAAATTTCATCATATTGTAATTTTGAAAATAATTTTTAACTAGAATAAACTCAATAAATTTCTCTAATATTAAGTACATAGTTTTAAGGACTAGAATAAGCTGCCCAATGCCATGGCATGTCAGTGGCTCTCCTTGCACTCAATTTACATTGTAACTTCCGATACCCATGTAATCTGCAATGAAATAAAATTTGTTTGTTTGTTTGTTTGTTTGTTTGAAATAAGAGACAACTCAATATGTGTCAGGGGCCCAAGACTTTTCAACTGCCTCCCAGCATTCATAAGGGGGATTCCTGTTTTCAAGAAGGCACTGGACAGGCACCTAGTCAGTACCTGACAACCTGAGTTGTTGTTCGTACGTCAGGTTGCGTGCAGCCAAAAGTAACAGCCTGGTGATCAGACCTGATCCATCATGAGGCTGGTCACAGACCAGGCCATGTGGGCATTGACCCTGAAACCTCTCCAGGTATACTCCAGATATACAACTTTTAATGGGTCTCCATTCTGATTTTTCCCCATTTATACAAACACTGGTCAACCATGCCATGGCCCAGGAGAAAATTTCTCCTATAAAATGTATTGCTACTTTCTTCTTAAGACTCCTGTGTGGACCTCTATCAAAGGTCCATATACACAATATCTTATTCCTTATTTAATCTATTGCCTCAAATACCTTGATGAAAAATATTAGCAAATTCATAAGGCAAGAATGTAGGTCAAATTATATCTTTCAATGTCGCTTTGATTTCATCTGGTTTATAATCTGAAGCTAAGGACCTATCTCCCATTTTGTAAATGGGTATCACATTACCATGTTCCACTTATCCTGTAAGATCATCGTTTATAGTGATCTGATGAGTGATTGGCAAAGGCTTGCTAAGTTCCTCCTTACATTAATTAATAACCTTTGAAATGGCTACTCTGGGCCCAATGACTTGTTTGGTTGCAATTAATCTAATCTAATCTAAGATTTGTTCGAATTTTTAACTCGAAGGTTATCCACCTAGGATAACCCAAGAAAACCAGTTGTCTGATTACCATGTCAATAGTTGTCTGATCACGTCACTAATTTATTATCATGCCACTAGTTGTCTGGTTACAACATCACTATTTGTCTGGTTACCATGTCACAAGTTGTCTGGTTACAACGCTACTAGCTGTCTGGTTACAACGTCACTAGCTGTCTGGTTACAACGTCACTAGTTGTCTGATTACAACGTCACTAGTTGTCTGGTTACCACGTCACAAGTTGCCTGGTTACATGTCACAAGTTGTCTGGTTACCACGCCAGTTGTCTGGGTACCATATCACAAGTTGTCTGGTTACCACGCACAAGTTGTCTGGGCACCATGTCACAAGTTGTCTGGTTACCATGTCACAAGTTGTCTGGTTACCATGTCACAAGTTGTCTGGTTACCACGTCACAAGTTGTCTGGTTACCACATCACAAGTTGTCTGGTTACATGTCACAAGTTGTCTGGTTACACGTCACAAGTTGTCTGGTTACCACATCACAAGTTGTCTGGTTACACGTCACAAGTTGTCTGGTTACAACATCACAAGTTGTCTGGTTACAACATCACAAGTTGTCTGGGTACCACGTCACAAGTTGTCTGGGTACCACGTCACAAGTTGTCTGGTTACATCACAAGTTGTCTGGTTACAACATCACAAGTTGTCTGGTTACAACATCCCAAGTTGTCTGGTTACAACATCACAAGTTGTCTGGTTACCACATCACAAGTTGTCTGGTTACACGTCACAAGTTGTCTGGTTACACGTCACAAGTTGTCTGGGTACCACGTCACAAGTTGTCTGGGTACCACGTCACAAGTTGTCTGGTTACCACGTCACAAGTTGTCTGGTTACAACATCACAAGTTGTCTGGTTACCACGTCACAAGTTGTCTGGTTACCACGTCACAAGTTGTCTGGTTACCACGTCACAAGTTGTCTGGTTACCACGTCACAAGTTGTCTGGTTACACGTCACAAGTTGTCTGGGTACCACGTCACAAGTTGTCTGGTTACCACGTCACAAGTTGTCTGGTTACCACGTCACAAGTTGTCTGGGTACCACGTCACAAGTTGTCTGGTTACCACGTCACAAGTTGTCTGGGTACCACGTCACAAGTTGTCTGGTTACCACGTCACAAGTTGTCTGGTTACACGTCACAAGTTGTCTGGTTACACGTCACAAGTTGTCTGGTTACACGTCACAAGTTGTCTGGTTACACGTCACAAGTTGTCTGGTTACACGTCACAAGTTGTCTGGTTACAACATCACTAGTGACTTGGACTTTGCATAATATATTTTCGTCCTGACTGGTATAATTATTGATTTCTGGAATTAATTTGTATTCTCTTGTGTAAAACAGAGGAAATTAGTATTAAAAATGGTACACATTTCTTTGTCACTAACAGTAAGCCAAGTCACTTTGTTTACTTTTGGGTTATCCTGGGGGATAACCCTGGAGGATAACACATACGCTGCTATGTAGATCATTTATATAACTGTATTGATGTGTAACTGTACCTTAATAAACTTACTGAGCTGAGTTACATTTAAGTAGGAAGTAAGTAACTTTGACTTTATTGGTGTTATCCTTGGTTATTTGCATATGTTACTGTGTAAGGCAATTGTAATCACCTAAAAATTGTGTAACTGTACCTAAATAAATTTACTTACTACCCATCGTCTTCTTGGGGATTTTAGGGCCACTGATATTTCCCTCTTCCTTCATGTTGTTGGGTTTGTAAGGGCTACTTTACAGCTTACTCCGTAATGAGCTCTGCGTTTGTCAGGACGGGTCTTGCTCCCGAAAGTGACCCGGCAGTGGCTCTCGAAGCAGTGTCGGTGTTTATACAAGTGATGTACCGTTTACATTCCTATGAGAGGGGCAACCCTATGACAAAGGTACAGTGAGTCTTCTTCAGCACAAGTGGTGTGGCAATTAGCTATAATCGTTGTCGACACCCTGTAGCTGGGGTACAGCATGTCTTAGGTTCAAGTGATGTCAGGGCCAGTGTTCTCGCTGGTATGAGGCTTTCAACTCTCAAAATTTCTGCTCCATTTGAGACATTCCTGGCTCTCGGGCTGCAGCCCGAGTGCAGAGTGACTCAGGAGATTCTCTGTCCCGATGTACGGATAAGTGATATTGTCCAAAGCTGGGCGATAAAGGAAAGGGAACATGAGTCTCCTTGTAAACAGAAACAGAAAGTAGAAGACTCCAAATAGATCAGGTCCCACTCTGCCCCAGTAGAGTGGCATACCCACCTGAGTTCAGTGTATGGTCCTGTCTGTCCACACACTTTGCATTTTGTGTCATTGACAATTCAGCCCAATTATGACCAATATTTTTAGTGGTAGTAAGATATCATTTTTGAGACTGTATTCCACAGTGTAGTGTGTACATTAACTATATAAAGTAATTGTAAAATATGAAATAAGAGGGGGGTAGCACAACAGGTGTGAGAAATTACTTGTACGAACTTCACTATTATGTTCATACAAGTAACATGAGTAGGATGTAACTAAGGTAATTGTGGACATTTGTCTGGACTGCCTCCTTTATTTCATGTAATACAAGGTGGGGTGTACTTATAGTTATACATTAAAGTTGATATTACAAGATGGCCAATAATATGCCTAGGTATGCCTAGGCTTTTCAGGCAGTCTTATGATAGGTCTTACTCAATAGCTATACAATGAATATACAGATTGTAAGGTTAGGTTAGGTTTACAAAATTTAGGTACTGGAATTTAAACATTGTGAATTTAACAATTAGTATAAGAAGTTAGCAATTAGTTTATATATTAATGATAAAGGTGATATATTGGCATAATATAGTTTCTATATTGGAGTATCTTAGGCAAACTTATGACTAGCTTAAGTATTATGAAGCAATAGTTGTATTAGAATTTTTGTTAGAACTGTGCAAATTAAGGGAATCACAGATATCAATAAGTGTATTTTGCTGTGGTTAGTAATGTGCAAATTAAGTAGAATCACAGATATCAATAAGTGTATTTTGCTGTGGATATGTGCAAGATAAAGTAGTTTTCGTATGGTTAACTACCGGTTGGGTGCGTAAGTGAGATAAGATGTTTTTTAACGGTGCTTTTGAAAATGGAGGTTGTGTCTGCAGTTCTAGAGTTTTCAGGCAGGAGTTCCAGATTTTAGGCCCTTTTATGCGCATTGAATTTTTGTATAGATTTAGTCGGACACGGGGAATTTCCTTGTGAACTGCTTACCCGTCGCAAATACTGTTGACACAGACACCCCGAGATTAGTCGTCTCAGGCTCACAGATGTTGCATTTCCATATGCAACTGATCTTACCTGGAGTTTACCTGGAGAGGGTTTCGGGGGTCAACGCCCCCGCGGCTCGGTCTGAGACCAGGCCTCATGGTGGATCAGGGTCTGATCAACCAGGCTGTTACTTCTGGCCGCACACAGACTGATGCACAAACCACAGCTTGGTTGGTCAGGTACTGACTTTAGGTGCCTGTCCAGTGCCTTCTTGAAGATAGCCAGGGGCTTATTCGTAATCCCCCTTATGTATGCTGGGAGGCAGTTGAATAGTCTTGGGCCCTGGACACGCACTGTGTTGTCTCTCAATGTACTTGTGGCGACCCTGCTTTTCATTGGGGAAATGTTGCATCTCCTGACGAGTTTTTTGCGTTCATAGAGAGTGATTTTCGTGTTCAAGTTTGGTACTAATCCCTCTAGGATTTTCAAAATGTATATTATCATGTATCTTTCTCGCCTGCGTTCCAGGGAATACAGATCAAGGACCTTGAACCGTTCCCAGTAATTTTTGTGCCCTGAAAGTTCTTTGTACACTCTCCAGGTCAACAATGTTCAGCAGGGTTCAGTAGTACCGTAGTGCCGTGCCCTACCATGCTCCACGTTTTTTTCGTGATTGCCGCGATCTCGCTTGGGTGCTGGACTGTGCCAGTAAACTTGTAAGGTTCATCCCTCCAGCGCTTGGAACCAATCTGGCAGAAGATAGTGTGCGCTGCATCAGAAAATGGAGAATTAGTGTGCAGTGCCTGCCGGAGTCGTGCTCCCAGAGGGACCTTAGGCTTAGTGTGACATGTGCAAATAACAATATTAGAACTTTTTGTCAGAGGAAAGAGTCTCCCTGATAATAGAGTGTCATACATAGTGTTATAGTGTTTATCACAGTGGTACTGTAGTATATAGATAAGATACCATAATAAATGTAAGGTGGAAATTAAGGCTAATTCAGGCATAAAGAGGCAGGTTTCATGTGGTAAATAGTTGCCAACAATCGCCAGGACCCTATCATGCAGGTCAGCTCGTATTAATAATCTTCTAAACTTGCCAGTGTTCCCGACCTATAATTTAGTGATACCATGCACCTAGTGACATCACCCAGAAACCTCTACAGTGTTGCTGTAGCTAATAACCAGTAACAAATCGGTACTTAGTGTGATGGAGTGACGTATACAGTTTGTGGTAATACACTAAACCTGTAGTTAGCAGCGGTCGCAATATACATTGGCTGCTCCAACACGCAAGTTATACTTTTTTGTATCAAACTGAACACATATTACTCTGATAAATATTTTTCCAGTAGTCCTTTTCATGAGCTAGTCCAAAATCACCGACTGGATACGTCCAAAATAAGTGATCCACTAATCCGGATTCGTCCAGACTCGTCCAAGAAATAAGTGAACCAACGACCGGGTTCAAACGGATTCGTTGAAAACAAGGTATCCTTTGATCGGATTCATAAGCTGACGGGGTTTTACGTGCCCTCATCAAACACCCAAACAGTAACTACAACAAATAGATACAATACAAATAGACGGACCTACTTTTAAGGTGGTTATTAGTAAAAATATACAGTGATCCACAATCCGGATTTGTCCAAGAAATAAGTGAACAAAGGACCAGATTCAAATTCAAATTCAAATTCAAATTCTTTATGTCATGTAATATACAAGGTGGGGTGTACTTATAATTATACATTTAATAAAGTAGATATTACAAGATGGCCAATAATATGCCTAGGTATGCCTAGGCTTTTCAGGCAGTCTTATGATAGGTCTTACTCAATAGCTACACAATGATTATACAGATAGTAAGGTTAGGTAATTGTAGTGATTAACTAGGTTTACAAAATTTAGGTACTGGAATTTAAACATTTAAGAATTTAACAATTAGTTTAAGAAGTTAGCAATTAGTTTATATATTGATGATAAAGGTGATGTATTGGCATAATATAGTTTCTATATTGGAGTGTCTTAGGCAAACTTATGACTAGCTTAAGAATTGTGAAGCAATAGTTGTATTAGAATTTTGGTTAGTACTGTGCAAATTAAGGGGAATCACAGATATCAATAAGTGTATTTTGCTGTGGATAGTACTGTGCAAATTAAGGGGAATCACAGATATCAATAAGTGTATTTTGCCGTGGATATGTGCAAGATAAAGTAGTTTTCATGTGGTTAGCTACCGGTTGGGTGCGTAAGTGAGATAAGATGTTTTTTAACGGTGCTTTTGAAAATGGAGGTTGTGTATATATATATATATATATATATATATATATATATATATATATATATATATATATATATATATATATGCCTTTAATATGGTGAAGAGAGATGTGGTCTTGCCAGCCGTTCAGGATCGGTTCCCCAGTCTCTTTCCCTTCATTTCAGCTGGCTACAGCAAACCCTCGACTCTTTTGTTTGTGGAACATGAAATTCCCACTTCTCTTCTGTTTGGCAGTAAGAGAACTAACTTCCAGCTTACGCGGCGAGCTCAACATCTGGTACCTGGATGATGGCACTCTGGCGGGTACTGGGGAGTCCCTGTTAGAGGACCTACAACGGGTGAAGACACAGGGAGAAGCCTTAGGACTCATCCTCAATCCGTCAAAGTGTGAAATCATCACAACAAACCAGGAAATAATCAGTGCGGTGCGAACAATCCTCCCAGAAGTCACTACTACCACTCCATCCAACAGTACCCTCCTGGGAGCACCGCTGGGTCTCCAGGCCATCGACACGGTCCTCAAGGACAAAGTGAATAACCTGAAAAGAATGGAGGAGAGAATAAGTGATCTTGATGCCCATGATGCCCTGTATCTCCTCACAAGGTGTCTTACTATGCCAAGACTCACTTCTTGAGGTGCGCACCCTCTTTTGACAACCCAACACTTGACGAGTATGACGCACACCTGAGATCAACCTTTAAGAAGGCACTGAATCTGTCACTAGAGGATCGGCAATGGGAGCAGGCAACCCTCCCAGTGCGACTGGGAGGTATAGGGGTGCGCAAAGCAAGGCAGGTAGCTTTACCTGCATTTCTGTCATCGTGTTTGGCCTCCTGTGGATTAGTCAAGAGATTGTCCCTGAACGTTTGAGAGGTGTGGTGGGAGCTCAAGACCCAAGGTTCATTGAAGCAGCCGTGCAGTGGGACATCCTGGCAGACTTCTCCAGTAGACCAGCTCCTCTCAAAGAGCACAAACAGTCCCACTGGGACAAACCGATCATGGAAAAAAATGCCAACACAATGCTCACCAACGCTTCAGGAAAGAACAAAGCTCGTCTCCTAGCGGTGAAGGCACCACACACAGGAGATTTCCTTCTAGCTGTTCCCAATTCCTCTCTGGGGACTCGACTCGACCCACAGGCCATTCGGATTGGTGTTGCGCTTCGCCTAGCCGCCCCCATACTCACCAAACATAGGTGTATTTGCGGCAGGGCGATGGCCGATCAATTCGGACTTCATGGTCTCGTGTGTCACACATCAGAAGGGAAGTATGCTAGACATGAGGAGGTCAATGACATCATAAAGAGAAGCCTCGCCACAGCCCGTTGCCCAGCTCAACGGGAACCCCAAGTGCAGAGGTCTGATGGAAGTCAAAAGCGTCCTGATGGAGCCACTATGCTACCCTGGAAGGATGGTAAGCAGATTGCTTGGGACTACACTTGTGCTGCCACAATGGCAGACACCTACTTGCCATACCCGTAGCCGAAGGGGTGGAGCTGCCAGCCACAGGGAGACCCAGAAGACTCGCAAATATGAAGGCCTTCCCCCTTGCTATAACTTCATCCCAATAGGGTTGGAGACCCTTGGAGCATGGGGCAAGTGTGCTCTAAAGTTTCTCAAAGAGCTGGGTGAAAAACTCATCATAGAAACCAAGGACCACAGGGTGACCAGCTTCATCTTTCAGAGACTCAGTGTTGTGATCCAGAAGGGAAATGCCTGCAGCATTCTGGGCACGCTGCCCACTGCCGGGAAGCTGGACGAAGTATTTGACATGTAGCTTTGGAGTTTACCTGCAGTTTACCTGGAGAGAATTCCAGGGGTCAACGCCCCTGCGGCCCGGTCTGTGACCAGGCCTCATGTTGGACCAGAGCCTGATCAACCAGGCTGTTACTGCTGGCCGCACGCAGTCCAACGTACGAACCACGCCCGGCTGGTCAGGTACCGACTTTAGGTGCCTGTCCAGTGCCTGCTTGAAGACAGCCAGGGTTTGTTGGTAATCCCCTGATGTATGCTGGGAGGCAGTTGAACAATCTTGGGCCCCTGACACTTATTGTGTTGCCCCTCAACGTGCTAGTGGCACCCTGCTTTTCATTGGGGGATGTTACATCGCCTGCCGAATCTTTTGCTTTTGTAGGAGTGATTCTCGTGTGCAAGTTTGGTACTAATCCCTCGAGAATTTTCCACGTGTATATAACAATGTATCTCTCCCGCCTGCGTTCTAGGGAGTACAGGTTTAGAAACTTCAAGTGTTCCCAGTAATTGAGGTGGTTTATCGCAGTTATGCGTGCTGTGAAGGTTCTCTGCACATTTTCAAGGTCAGCAATTTCACCTGCCTTGAAAGGTGCAGTTAGTGTGCAGCAATATTCCAGCCTAGATAGAACAAGCGATTTGTAAAGTGTCAATATGGGCTTTGCATCCCTGGTTTTGAAGGTTCTCATTATCCATCCTGTCATTTTTCTAGCAGATGCGATTGCTACGGTGTTATGGTCCTTGAAGGTGAGATCCTCTGACATGATCACTCCCAGGTCTTTGACATTAGTTTTTCACTCTATTGTGTGGTTGGAATTTGTTTTGTACTCCGATGAGATTTTAATTTCCTCACGTTTTCCATATCTGAGCAATTGAAATTTCTCATCATTGAACTTCATATTGTTTTCTGCAGCCCATTTAAAGATTTGGTTTATGTCTGCTTGGAGTCTTGCAGTGTCTTCAACGGTGGACACTGTCATACAGATTCGGGTGTCATCTGCAAAGGAAGACACGGCACTGTGGCTTATATCCCTGTATATGTCCGATATGAGGATGAGGAACAGGATGGAAGCGAGTACTGTGCCTTGTGGAACAGAGCTTTTCACAGTAGCTGCCTCAGACTTTACTCTGTTTACTACTACTCTTTGTGTTCTACTTGTTAGGAAATTATAGATCCATCTACCAACTTTTCCTGTTATTCCTTTATCACGCATATTGTGTGCTATCACACCATGGCCACACTTATCAAAGGCTTTTGCAAAGTCTGTGTATATAACATCTGCATTCTGTTTGTCCTCTAGAGCATCCAGGACCTTGTCATAGTGGTCCAGTAGTTGGGACAGACAGGAGCGACCTGCTCTAAACCCATGCTGCCCTGGGTTGTGTAATTGATGGTTATCTAGATGAGTGGCGATCTTGCTTCTTAGAACCCTTTCAAAGATTTTTATGATATGGGACGTTAGCGCTATTGGTCTGTAGTTCTTTGACATTGCTTTACTGCCGCCTTTGTGGAGTGGGGCTATGTCTGTTGTTTTTAGTAACTGCGGGACGACCCCAGTAGGGAAAGTGGAATATTCAAATGGCTTAGTTTGATATCTTTATTATGCACCCCATACCCATCCTTTGGGCGGTAGTCAAAAGATTACAGAGGTACATAATGGGTCCAGGGACTGGACCTCAAAGTTTGATAGCTGAGCAAGTTACAAAGGTAATGAACTCAGATGGTCACAATCATGACAAGTTACAAAGGTATTTGCAGATTACAGAGGTATATATAGGGTCCAGAGACTGGGCCCCAAAGTTTTGATAGCTGAACAAGGTACATGGTAATTAATTCACTAGTTACAAGGTAATGAATCATGTAAGTAAATTTACTTACGTCTGTACATGGTTGCACTCATGAACAAATTATAAAGCAATGAGCAATCTATTAGTCTACACCCAGCCACAACTGTAATGAGTTATTGGTGCAAATTTTAATTGTTGGGTCACACACACACACATATACATATACACATACACACGCATACATGTATATACATACACACATACACATACACACATGTACATACACACACACACGTGTCAATGCTTTATGTTAAATCACCACCACCAGATGTAGACCAAACAAGATGTAAACTTTGCCAGTTGGATTATTGTCACACCCTGCGTCATTATGTACTGGAGTGCGATAAAATTAATGAATTCAGAGACTACTCATTCAGAAATGTTCAAGATATTTCAAAGTATTTTATCCACAGTGGTATATTACAGACCATTCTGGAAAAATACCCTGACTTTGCTCCCTGTATTCAAATGGCTTCAGGAAGAAATCCAAATATTCTTCCTTGAAGCCTTTTTATTCACTTCTCCGAGGCTATGGGTCCCACAATTTGCACCAGAGGTGGACCCTCTTATTATATATATATATATATATATATATATATATATATATATATATATATATATATATATATATATATATATATATATATATATATTATATATATATATATATATATATATATATATATACACACACACACACACAGTAGACCGTCGTTTAACATGGTAGTTACGTTCCTGAAAATGCCGTGTTAGACAAAACCATGTTAGACCTCCAGATCTTACAAAAATAAAAGGAATATGTAATTGTAGTTCAATGTCTTGATGTATTATATTGTTTTTACTACTTCCTCTTATACATCAATGATCTTCCCAATGTATCACAACACCTGAAACCAATACTCTTTGCTGACAACACAACTTATGTCATCTCCCACACAAATCTTGCCACACTTAATACCATTGTTAACGACGAATTAATAATAATATCAACATGGCTTCAGGAGTCACAGCAGCTCATGCTGACTGCAGTGAGGGCTGCCCACATCGCAGCCAACCACACCTCACCCTGCACCTCCCATTATGACCCCCCAGGCCTACCAGATACCTGGAGTCTGAATACTGGCTCATGCCTGCCCTCAGACAATGGGGTTGAGCACTTCACCTGGGAAGCACATCAACAGAGCTCCACGTCTGCTGTCAATGCCAGTCTAGCTGAGTCAGCTGACAGTCAGCCACCGAGCTCAGCTGACCGGGGCTTCACGTCTCCAGATGTTCCTAGTCTTGCTCGTGTGGTATACAACCTGAAGTCCCACATAGGACTACTGGAGAGACAGTGATGGCTGCTGGGATTTAGCAAAGTCGGCGGCCAGACCGGACTTAATTATTCACTTCGCAATATGGGTGATATCAAAGTGTGCGCGTGTATAAAGTGGACAATCGGCCCGGAGGCCCGTAATAGGGTAGAATTAGGAAATATAGTGAATGGTTTCAACGAGGGCGTCGGTGTAGGCCTAATTTGAATTCCAGTGGGCGACCATACGGCGGGTCAGTCGTAAACCGGTTCCCAGTGGTTTTGTATTAGAAGAGACTGAAATATGCTCATGAATTTGTGAAATGGTGAATCTAGTGAAGCAGAGTTGTAAATAATTGGGAGTGATGGTACCCGGGTCTGGCATTGTGATGCTATACCCCGGCCGCCATCTTTGATATGGAGTAGATGAACTAATCTATCTTAATTCATCGACTCGAAATATAAGTATCGAGATGGTGAATGTGTACAAACTAGTGGGGCATTAAACCAGGATATGCACAGTGTGAAAAAGTTATACGTATAAACTGTAATAAGGTCGGAATAGTGAGAGGATATGAATCGCTACCCCAACCAACCACATGTTAAATAACGCCGGTCCAGGGGGTATAAGAGTTCAAATTTCTTCCTGGCTCGACAGGACAACCCTACCATCACTATCGAACAAGACCGCAGGAGAGCGTCAACAAGTGACTCCCTCACCTAAAGCTAAGTACTCACTTTTGTAGCAGTCTAAGTCGGCCGATAAGTTTTATAAACAGTAGATGTACCTTAGTTAGATCACCGATCTACGATGCACCGCTATGATGCTGTTAATGGGTGAGTGATGGTCATGTTAACTTAATTGTGTGTTCTCTCTCCGTGCTGATAAATGTAATGAACACAATGTTGGTATGGTGTTGGTGATGGCAGTTATGGTGATGGGTGTAATGTAGTGGAGGGGGGAATGTGAGTGGTAGTGCCACCTATCATACATTCACACATAACATCGTGTTTTTAAACAAAGACTGCCACGAGGCCTCACAACTGGTAGTGCATTTAAAAAAACTCATGGACCAGGGGTAACACTGCTGACATTGATAAGTCTGCTCTTTATATGAAAAAAATTTCATTATGCCGAGAAACTAAGCCAGATTCCAGGACTTCTATAATGGATCAAAAAGTGTATAAACTTAATATTTTTAGCTGGAATATTGCATCACTTAGAAAAAAACTTCTGACCTTCATCAAAAGTAACCACCGAACCCATTGATATTGTGTGTCTACAAGAGTCGATCCAAAAATCCAGCCCTAAATTGCCATCATTTGTTGCATATAACCTCAAATCTACTAACTCCTGTGTTCTATATATTAAAAATCACTTCCCCATCAACTTCTCAACATAAGAAAACAGAGGGACTGAATACCATGGTGTTGGGTTTATATGGGAACTCTTCTCACATATTTAATTTGTATGCTCCTGCTGATAGTTCAATTACTTGGAGCTCCCAACTTGTGCTCAGTCTGAGCCTATCTTATCATTGGAGATTATAATGCAAGACAAAAAAAGCAGAAGCTCAGTTTGGTAATCGTAATGGTAACCAACTGCTGTCACTGTTAAATAGTCATGATAATGTGAAATTGTAGGTGACCTTAAACCCCACACATATCTATGGAGGCACTTGATCTGTGTCTTGGCTTAACATTACTTCTGCCAGCTGTGAGTCTACCATTGTATCAGATATATCATCAGACCATTTCCAAGGCTAACCTCACTAGATATAGGTAATACTATCCTTCCTGGTGGAATATTCAAACGGGAAACGTTTTAATGTTCCCCTGATCAATATGAGGACTTTGTTGCACATGTGACTGACTGGTATAATTCCTATGAGTGTTCCTCTGTTGAGACCTTTAACAATGACCTTGTGAGCAGTATTCAGAACTACTTAGAGCCGCCCCAAAAACCTCCTGGAACTCTTAACCCAACCAACTTCCATAATAATCATACCTCCTATAATAACCATACTTTTACAATGATCTTAAACTTCGAACACTGAAACGTACTGCTCGCAGACTAGGCCTAGCCTATGAAAACATCGTACCCCTGGAATGCTGAAGCTCTTTCAAACTGCCCTTGCTGCTTCCAGAGAGCGTATGACAGAGCTCGGCAAACTGACTGGGAAAAATTTGTCAATGGTCTCAATGCTCACACCCCACTTGCCGAGCATAGAGGACATAAATAAATTAAGGGTAACAAAACTGGTCAGATTGCGCACCCTCATCCCTTACATAGGGCGAATGAGCTAGTCAGTCTTGGACTGTTACATCAAGCTATGAAAATCTTCCCAGTACCACACAGGCGAAATTAAAGGACAAATATGATGCTAGGGAGAGACTTGTTTGTTTTATGCTCAGCAAGGAAGATGACTGTAACATTCCTTTCACTGCCTTTGAACTTGATGCAGCACTAACTAAAGCAACTCCACGTCGCCTGGTGAGGATGGTATTACCTACAATATACTAAGATTCTGTGTCAGTACCAGGCAATCCTTTACTCGAATTATACAACGAGCTATGTAACTGGGAGCTCCTAAATCTTGGACCACCAGCCTCATCATTCCCATTCCTAAGCCCAATCAACAAAATTCATTTCGCCCAATATCTCTTACTAGCAGCTTATGTAAAACATTTGAGAGGATGATTCTGAATCGTCTCATTACAGAATCAAAATTTTTGTCCCCCGATTGCATGGTTTCATGCATGGAGAGAGTCTACCTGGAGAGAATTCCAGGGGTCAACGCCCCGCGGCCCTGTCCGTGACCAGGCCTCCTGTTGGACCAGAGCCTGATCAACCAGGCTGTTACTGCTGGCGCACGCAGTCCAACGTACGAACCACAGCCCGGCTGGTCAGGTACCGACTTTAGGTGCCTGTCCAGTGCCTGTGAAGACAGCCAGGGGTTTTTTGGTAATCCCCTGATGTATGCTGGGAGGCAGTTGAACAATCTTGAGCCCCTGACACTTATTGTGTTGTCCCTCAACGTGCTAGTGCACCCCTGCTCTTCATTGGGGGATGTTACATCGCCTGCCGAGTCTTTTGCTTTCGTAGGGAGTGATTTTTGTGTCAAGTTTGGTACTAAGCCTTGAGAATTTTCCATGTGTATATAATAATGTATCTCTCCCGCCTGCGTTCTAGAGAGTACAGGTTTAGGAACTTCAAGCGTTCCCAGTAGTTGAGGTGGTTTATCGCACTTATGCGTGCGGTGAAGGTTCTCTGCACATTTTCAAGGTCAGCAATTTCACCGCCTTGAAAGGTGCGTTAGTGTGCAGCAATATTCCAGTCTAGATAGAACAAGCGATCTGTAAAGTGTCAACATGGGCTTGGCATCAATGGTTTTGAAGGTTCTCATTATCCATCCTGTCATTTTTCGAGCAGATGCAATTGCTACTTTGTTATGGTCCTTGAAGGTGAGATCCTCTGACATGATCACTCCCAGGTCTTTGACATTAGTTTTTCGATCTATTGTGTGTGGTTGGAATTAGTTTGTACTCCGAAGAGATTTTAATTTCTTCACGTTTTCCGTATCTGAGTAATTGAAATTTCTCATCATTGAACTTCATATTGTTTTCTGCAGACCCTTTAAAGATTTGGTTTATGTCTGCTTGGAGTCTAGCCGTGTCTTCAACGGTGGACACTGTCATACAGATTCGGTGTCATCTGCATTTAAAGATTTGGTTTATGTCTGCTTGGAGTCTAGCCGTGTCTTCAACGGTGGACACTGTCATACAGATTCGGGTGTCATCTGCAAAGGAAGACACAGCACTGTGGCTTATATGCCTGTCAATATCTGATATGAGGATGAGGAATAGGATGGGAGCAAGTACTGTGCCTTGTGGAACAGAGCTTTCACAGTAGCTGCCTCAGACTTTACTCTGTTGACTACTACTCTTGTGTTCTACATGTTAGGAAATTATAGATCCATCTACCAACTTTTCCTGTTATTCCTTTATCACGCATTTTGTGTGCTATTACACCATGGTCACACTTGTCAAAGGCTTTTGCAAAATCTGTGTATATAACATCTGCATTCTGTTTATCTTCTAGAGCATCCAGGACCCTGTCGTAGTGGTCCAGAGTTGGGACAGACAGGAGCGGCCTGCTCTAAACCCATGCTGTCCTGGGTTGTGCAATTGATGGTTATCAAGATGGGTGGCGATCTTGCTTCTTAGAACCCTTTCAAAGATTTTTATGATATGGGACGTTAGCGCAATTGGTCTGTAGTTCTTTGCTATTGCTTTCCTGCCCCTTTTGTGGAGCGGGGCTATGTCTGTTGTTTTTAGTAGCTGCGGGACGATCCCAGTGTCCATGCTCCCTCTCCATAGGATGTTAAAAAGCATGTGATAGGGGCTTCTTGCAGTTCTTGATGAACACGGAGTTCCATGAGTCTGGGCCTGGAGCGGAGTGCATGGGCATGTCATTTATTGCCTTTTCGAAGTCATTTGGCGTCGTGATGATGTCAGAAAGGCATGCATCTGTCAAATTCTGTGGCACTCTCATGAAAAAATCATTTAGGTTTTCGATTTTCAGTCTGGTTAGTGGCTCGCTAAAGACTGAGTCATACTGGGATTTAAGTAACTCACTCATTTCCTTGCTGTCATCTGTGTAGGACCCATCCGGTTTAAGTAGGAGGATGTGTCTTTAATGGTGACATACTGATACCTATTAGTGAGGCAGGATTTGAAGTATGCAAGTGCATGACCTCTTATTCCATAGTGGTCAAGTTTGTGGAGTAGGATGCCATGGTTTACTGTGTCGAAAGCTTTCCTTAGGTCAATAAAAAGTACTAATGGATATTCCTTATTTTCCAGTGCTGTGTAAAGCAGGTCTGTCATTTTTACTATTGCATCGTTAGTGCTTTTATTTTTCCTGAAGCCAAATTGGCAGGGGTTGAGTATGCTTTGTGTCGTTATAAACGAGTATAATCTCTTGTGCACAAGTTTCTCGAAGATTTTGGATAGCAACGGTAAATTTGATATAGGCCTATAGTTGTTTACGTCTGTGGGGTCACCACCTTTGTGTATTGGTGTAACCCTTGCTGTTTTGAGTAGTGTTGGGAAAGTGCTAGTTTCTAGTGATTTGTTAAAAAGTAATGAAATAGGATGTGAAAGGACATGAGAGGCTCGTTTGTATATTAATGGTGGAACTTGAGACAGATGCCCTGATTTATTTTTAAGTGACTTGATTATCATGGAGACTTCAGTGGGTTCAGTAGGTGCAAGATATAAGGAGGATGGGAAATTCCCATCTAGGTAATCACTTGCTCGGACATTGGTATCTGGGATTTTACTGGCAAGATTTGATCCTATGGTTGAGAAGAAGTCATTTATCTTGTTTACTGTATCAATAGGCTGTAGTGGTGTTTCGTTTGGTTTAGTTAGGACAATATCCCTAGTTTTTTCAGTTTGTGGCCCATAATCTGTGAGAGTGTTTTCCAGGTCTTTTTTGTATCTTTTCTTGTTTCAGTGAATCTGCTGGAGTAGTACAATTGTTCGGCTTTTTTTTATTAGTTTGGTGAGAACTGATGAATAGTGTTTAATAAACTCTTTATGTATGAATCCCCATCTATATTGCTTTTCATATTGATGTTTCTTGTTAATGGATTTTAGTAAGCAGTTAGTTAGCCATGGGCAGCCTAACCGTTTATTCGTAATCTATTTCATTTTTATAGAACAATGTTTGTTGTATAGTCTATGTAATTTATTAAGACAATAAGTGTCAGGGGCCCAAGATTGTTCAACTGCCTCCCAGCATACATCAGGGGGATTACCAACAAACCCCTGGCTGTCTTCAAGCAGGCACTGGACAGGCACCTAAAGTCAGTACCTGACCAGCCAGGCTGTGGTTCGTACGTTGGACTGCGTGCGGCCAGCAGTAACAGCCTGGTTGATCAGGCTCTGGTCCAACAGGAGGCCTGGTCACAGACAGGGCCGCGGGGGCGTTGACCCCTGGAATTCTCTCCAGGTAGACTCCAGGATACCCTTGGCGTTTGAGAATTCTATAGCCCAGTCAACCGTCTCTAGCTCTGCTGTGAAGTTATTTATTGATGCCTGGTCATGGAGTCTAAATGAAACTTTGGTGTATTCTAGTGGTGGTTTACTAATGTTTGTTAAAAGGAAGGTGGGGTAGTGGTCTGTAGTGCTGTCAGTTATTATCCCCGATTTAAGGGGGGGCTAGGATATTGGTCCATATATGGTCGATTATGGTTGCACTCGTCTCAGTAAGCCTGGTTGGCTTGGTTATTGTTGGTATGAGAAGTGTGTTGTTCATATTGTTGATGAAATCGGTTACTGGCTGGTCATCTGGTAGGCCAAGGTTGATGTTGAAGTCTCCAGCTAAGATAAGGTGGTATTTGTTCATTTGGTTGTTTGTTATTAGCGTTTTTAGTTTATCACTAAAATTTGGGATGTTTGTATGAGGCATCCGGTAAATGGCCTTGATTGTTATGGGAGTCTTAAGGTTTTGTGCAGTAAAATTAGCAAAAATATACTCTCCATATTCATCATTATAGCAAGTGGTGTCACAACAGGATATTTCATTAGAGTAATTGATTGCAATACCTTCCCTAATTTGATGTGGTCTGCAGTTGTGTATTGCTGTGTATCCTGGTAGCGAGTAGATATCTATTGTATCCTGCTTAAGCCAGGTTTTAGTATGGACAATACATGTGAAGGTTTTATTTAGGGAATCAAGGAGGTCATCATAGTGTTTGCTTAAGGATCGGACGTTGTAGTTAAGAACTGTTATACTTTTAGTAGTATTTAGGACAGTGTGGGCTTGTGATGCTGTGTAGTAGAGGCAGTTACTTTCCAGTTAATTTTGATTGGGTGTCAGATTAAATAGGTTTAGATCAGGGTCGACGTGATCATTCATCATTTAGATTAAATAGTAATTTTGTTATATCATGTATAGTGTGGTGAGTTATAGTACTGATATCTGTAGTAAGGGGATGTTTTGATAAGTATATAACTAATGCACATTGGTCAAATAGAGTATAGTAACATATAAACATAATGGAATTGGTATTGATTATGTATTAAGCTAGTATGAAATAAAATTTAGATATAAACTAATGAGATAAAAGTACTAAAAATTAGGTAGCACCAATGAGTTTGGTATTAGTTATGTATTAAGCTAGAATGAAATAAAGTACAGTAAAATTAAAAATTTAGATATAAACTATTAAGTTCAAATTACAAAATTGGGCAGCACCAGTGAGTTTGGTGTTGGTTATGTAATAAGCTAGATATTACCTAAGATATTAACAAGATATTAACTAAGATAGTTATAGAGTAAAGTAGCACAAGACTGTTACTTGTAATTGCACTAGGGCATAATACAGGTTTATATAAAAGTATAATAAAAAATATAGAGGGGCAAAGAATGGTATACAGTAGATATTAAAATAAGAAAAATGGGATATTTGCCACAGGTTATTAAAAAGTATTATTGATTAAGATAGGGCAATGATGTTGTAGCTGTATATGGAAGCTTGGATATTTGGCAATGGTAGGTTAATAAAAATAAAGGTATAAAATATGATTGAGCAATGAAGTATAAAAAAAAAGGCAATAATAGTTTTAAAATAAAATTGGGCAATAAAGTTGAATAATAAGGGGATTTTGTAGGTATTAAATACAAATTAAGACTACGAGGTAGAATTAAGACTATGATGTAGAATGGTAGTTGGATACAAAAGTGAAAATTTAATGGTAAGAGGGTATTAGAATTTTGGGGGAACAAAATTTATGGAAGATTTATAACACTAATCGTGGACAGTGGGGGTTTCTACATATTATTCTAATTCTGTTAACCCAGCCTCACTCAGGAATCTTTTTAGTTCATGTTCTGTTGCAATGAAATACCTCTTCCCAGTGGGCTGTTTCCTAACTGCGATTTTACCATCCCTCACAAAGCACTGATGAATTTTTTGGGCATTGCGTAATTTTCTTAATCGATAAAAGAGGTTTTGTCTTGTTTTGGTAAGGCACTCATTAACATACACATCAGATTTCATAGCTATGGATGTTTTTAGTAGGTTGTTTCTTTGCAAGCTGGTATTGAATTTTAATAGCACTGTATTTTCCCTGCTTGGTAGCCCATCAGTTTGCAATCTTTTAGTTCATCACTACGTATGTTTAGGCTAAGGTGGTCCTTGAAAAGTTGTAGGGTGGCCTCCATGCATGTCTCTTGGGTGACTGTAGGTGGAAGATGTTTGCTATTAACTACAACAGCGTCACTTAGCTGTTGTTGGTCATTATGGTCTTGGAAGTTGTTGATGACATCAGTAAGTTGTAGATCCACTCGTGATCTTTCTTCTATAATGTTCTTATTCAGTTGGGTGACTTGGTCTTTTAGAGTGTTGATGGTGTCCACAGACTGGGTGTGTGTGTTGATTAGTTGTTCTAGAGTGGTTAGTTTGTCTTCCAGAGTTGTGATCTTGATGAGATACTGTGCGTTGGAGGTTTTAAGCTCCTGCATTTCCTGGGTAAGCTTGGTGATTGTTTGGTTCTGGATCATAAGGAGTTTAGATATTTCTGGGTCATTAATCTTCTTAACATCAAATCCATGGAAAGAGTTATCTTGGACGTGGCGGCGGCCATTTTTGTTGTTGTCTGTCAGGTGTTGTGATGGTGCAGGTGTTTGGGGGTTGAGGCTTGGCTGGCAGTACGAGAAGTTTTCCTTGTAGAAATGCTGCTCTCACCTGGGATGTTAGGAGTTTTTGGCTGCTTACTGGATCTTCTGTTGTTGCTATGACCCTTGGCCATTGACCGTGGCTTCAGATGAATAGTAGACGATGTGGAATGGGAGAATGTTGTGGAGTATCACTTCAATGGCAGTTGTTTGGTGAGTGTTGTGGTGGTGGGTGGTGAGAGTTGCGTCCTTCTGGCTGGCAGTAGGAGATGTTTTACTTTTAGTAATGTTTCTCTCACCTGTGGTGTTATGAGTCTTTGGTTGTTTCTGGATCTTCTTGTGTTGCCCCGACCCCTGACCATTGACAGTGGTTTCAGATGAATTGTAGGCGATGGGTAATGGGCAGATGTTATGAAGTTTCACTTCACCTGGCAGTGAGGTAGGTGGTGGTAACACAAGTCTTCTTAGTTGATAATTTTGCGTATTTTTGGGTGATTTCTGCAGTTGATTTATATCATTCTGGGTGTGTACACATGTCAGTGTTATGTGGGTCTTTACTAGGCCATCACAGTGTTGTTAGGAACTTCTGGTGGAAGTAAAATAGAGGAACAATGATCTTGCTGCTGCCTCTGACCCACCTCACTTAAACTTTTAATTTACATTTGTCTCATTATTCATTTCTATCCCATATACATAACAGCCATCTCCCACCAAGGTTGGGTGACTGAAAAAAAGAAGAAACAATTTTACCATCACTCAATCCATCACTTGTTTTGCCAGAATACTACAGTTGAAAGCTGCAGATATCCTCACCCCTCCTTCAGAGTGCAGGCACTGTACTTCCCACCTCCAGGACTCTAATCCTCCTAACTGGTTCCCTTGAATCTCTTTATAAATGTTGCCTTGTTCACACTACAACAGCATGTCAAGTCATAAAATCCACTTACCTCCACTCACTCCTATCTAACACACACACACTAGACCCCTGCAACCACAAATAGGTGAGTACAAATAGGTGAGTACACACACACAGAAAGAAGGAGAGGTAGGGTACACCATCAGGTGCTGGACACAATACACACAACTGAGGAGGAAGTGAAGAGGCTACTCAGCGAGCTAGATACCTCAAAGGCGATGGGGCCGGATAACATCTCACCATGGGTCCTGAGAGAGGGAGCAGAGGAGCTGTGTGTACCCTTAACAACAATCTTCAACACATCTATCGAAACAGGGCAGCTACCTGAGGTATGGAAGACAGTAAATGTAGTTCCAATTTTTTAAAAAGGAGACAGGAACGTAGCACTAAACTACAGACCAGTGTCACTGACATGTATAGTATGCAAGATCATGGAGAAGATAATCAGGAGAAGAGTGGTGGAGCACCTAGAAAGAAATAATCTCATCAACGACGGCCAACACGGTTTCAGGGACGGGAAATCCTGTGTCACAAACCTACTGGAGTTTAACGACAGGGTGACAGCAGTAAGACAAGAGAGAGAGGGGTGGGTAGATTGCATATTCTTGGACTGTAAGAAGGCGTTTGACACAGTTCCACACAAGAGATTAGTGCAGAAGCTGGAGGACCAGGCAGGGGTAACAGGGAAGGCACTACAATGGATCAGGGAATACCTGTCAGGAAGACAGCAGCGAGTCATGGTACGTGGCGAGGTGTCAGAGTGGGCGCCGGTGACGAGTGGGATTCCACAGGGGTCAGTCCTAGGACCAGTGCTGTTTCTGGTATTTGTGAACGACATGACGGGAGGAATAGACTCCGAAGTGTCCCTGTTTGCAGATGATGTGAAGTTGATGAGAAGAATTCAATCGGACGAGGACCAGGCAGAACTACAAAGAGATCTGGACAGGCTGCAAGCCTTGTCCAGCAATTGGCTCCTGGAGTTCAACCCCATCAAGTGCAAAGTCATGAAGATTGGGGAAGGACAAAGAAGACTGCAGACGGAGTACAGTCTAGGGGGCCAGAGTCTACAAACCTCAATCAAGAAAAAAGATCTTGGGGTGAGTATAACACCAGGCACATCTCCTGAGGCGCACATCAACCAAATAACTGCTGCAGTATATGGGCGCCTAGCAAACCTAAGAACAGCATTCCGATATCTTAATAAAGAATCGTTCATGACCCTGTACACTGTGTATGTTATGCCCATACTGGAGTATGCAGCACCAGTTTGGAACCCACACCTAGCCAAGCATGTAAAGTTGTTTAGTTTGATATCTTTATTATGCACCCCATACCCATCCTGTGGGCGGTAGTCAAAAGATTACAGAGGTACATAATGGGTCCAGGGACTGGACCTCAAAGTTTGATAGCTGAGCAAGTTACAAAGGTAATGAACTCAGATGGTCACAATCATGACAAGTTACAAAGGTATTTGCAGATTACAGAGAAGCTAGAGAAAGTGCAAAGGTTTACAACAAGACTAGTCCCGGAGCTAAGGGGTATGTCCTACGAGGAGAGGTTAAGGGAAATCGACTTGACGACACTGGAGGACAGGAGAGATAGGGACGCCATGATAACGACATATAAGATACTGAGAGGAATTGACAAGGTGGACAAAGACAGAATGTTCCAGAGATGGGACACAGCAACAAGGGGACACAGTTGGAAGTTGAAGACTCAGATGAATCACAGAGATGTTAGGAAGTATTTCTTCAGTCACAGAGTGGTCGGGAAGTGGAATAGTTTGGGAAGCGATGTAGTGGAGGCAGTATAATTTTACCGCAGTCACTCCCTTGAGGTATGTGAGAAACTTGAGTCACCCTGGTCACTGAAATGACTCCCTTCGATTATTCCACAGCCTCTGAATCCCCTTACGCTCTGGACCAGTGCAAATAAATCTGAATAGATAATAATAATATTTATGGTATGATTAATTTTTTAGTGGACTGTATGGTTTTAGATATAGGACTGATTGAGGAGAATGAGGAGAGAGTACAATTAATTAATATTCATTAGCCATCCTGGGTGGCTAACCCTCCGGGGTTAAAAATCCGAAGAAATCTTATCTTTTATCTGCTTCATGGGTGTTCACTGGAGATCCTAGTCATTCCCACCGCAGACACACATTATCTCAACATACCTACTGGCCAGATGGTAACTAAGACAATACGTACTTACGGTGGGGAAGCTGCTTTCTTGTTGACGTGCTTCGATAGATATCGTGATCTTGCTCGGTAGATATAGGTCTTCTGTCAAGATGATGGTATGGGTTGTCCCGCTGAGTCAAAGAAGATTAATTTCCTTGATCTCTCTTACGCCCACGGGACCGAGCGTTACTTAACATGCGGTTGATCGGGAGTAGCGATTCATATCCTCTCGCTATTTTCCTTTATTACAGTTTATCCGTATGAATTTAATCACTATATACACTATGGCTTAATGCCCCACCAGTTTATACACATTCACCATTTCTATACCAAAATTCAGAGTCGATGAGTAAAGATGAAGTTGATCATCCCTTCCATATCCAACATGGTGGTCCTGGGATGGCATCCTTGTCCGTGCCGCCATACGGTACCTTCACTTCCAATTATTTATAAACCTGATTCACTAGACTCAACATATCACCGTATTCATTAAGTATATTCAAGTCATTTCTATTATGAAAAACACCCAGAATCAGGGGTTATGACCGTATCTTGTCATGTCACATCACTAGGGCCCAAATTAGGCCTAAATCTCGATACCCCATTACGCCGGGATCACACATTATTTCACCAACTTGTCACCCGAATATCAGACTTTCCGGACCAAATGTCCCACGAATTACGCATCACACACTTTGACATCACTCCATGTTACGAAATGAAGCTGGCTGACGCAATCGCCAAACTCCCGAAATCATTCCGCCCTGATATCTTGGGCCTAGGCCTCTTCACACGTGACTGCGCCCTCTCTCCCTCTGCCCACTTGACCCATCTGCGTCCCTACGCGACCGTCGGGATGGTTTTCTCTTCATCTCAAGAAAAATACGACCCAACAGCCACACATTAAGAATATTCACATTGGAAAGGTTACCGAGTATAACCTTTCGGGAAAATACCCAATATTTTCCACACTGCGGCCGGGCAGAGTTCGTTGTTAGACTATTCAAAATTGCATCATCTTGCAAAAGGAGTTTCCAGCCTGCCCTGGACTGAACAGCTGTTTTCCTTGTCGGCCGGATTGCACTTTCTTCCTTTGGCCTCACCTGGTCTGTGTCGTCTTCAACATCACTCGTGTCACTTTCCCTTAGGTTTTCATTCACAGTTGATAGAACTCCCTTTAATTCTAAGGGGATTAACTTATTAATGGTGCATAAACTCTCTTGGCCGCGACACAACAATTTGACATTCCTGACAATACCCTGAGTGTCTGGGTACAATGTTACTACCTTACCCAGAGGCCACAACGTTCTTGGTTGTTCAGTATCAATTAACACAATGTCACCTGGTTGAATATTTTGTCGATTTGCTGCTTCTGACGCACCATAAAAGTGTTCATGTAGTGTAAGAAGATATTCTTTGCGCAACACAGTAGACCAGTGATTAATTACTTTATTTAACATCTTATATTTATCACTTAGCACTGTCACATTATTATAATAATCATCAACTCCCTCAGGATTATCTCTATAGATAGGTGCAGCTTCCAGTTTCCGCCCACATATGAAGTGAGAAGGAGTCAGTATTTCTCCTTCGGGAGTATCATTTATGTACGAGAGAGGACTATTATTTATCCGATTCTCTGCCTCCACTAATACTGCCCGGAATTCCTCCAAGTTAATTCGTTTCCGGTGTAGTACTTTACGCAGACACCTCTTCACTGTACCTATCAGTCTTTCATACAATTCCCCTTGCCAGGGGGCCCTGGGAGTTATAAACTTCCAGCCACATCCTCGCTGATTTAACAGAGACTGTACATCATTACTCTCATTTAATTCCCTCAAATGTTGCGCCCCCGCTACAAAGTTAGTGGCATTATCTGAAATCATTAGTCTCGGACAGGATCTCCTAGCTGCAAATTTACGAAACAGCTGTATGAACTGTTCTGCAGACAAATCCTGTGCCACTTCTAAGTGTACTGCCCTTGTAGCTGTACAAGTAAATAAACACACATACACCTTTAAAGAAACACCATCTGCAGTACCCGTTAAAATGATGGGACCACTGTAATCCACACCTTTTACATCAAATGGCTTTATTAACTGCACTCGTTCCTTGGGCAATGGTGGAGGTCCTGGGTACATATAGGTTCTGGCATCCACCTGACGACACACTACACATGTCTTGATGACTCGCTTCACACTCTGTCGTCCCTGAGGAATCCAGAAAGTTTCCTAATGCAATTTAAGGTATCTTGTACTCCACCATGCATCACATTTTATGGGCATTTAATACAGTTAAAGTTGTCAGCTGATGAGTCATGGGCAGCAGGTTATGGTGTTTAGCATATTCACCCAATTCAGCATTTTGCAATCTACCTCTGCACCTGATTATGTCATCCTCCATGTACAGCCCAAATTTCTCTATTATTGAACCTTTCACAATTTTTCCATCCCTTAGCAATTTAATCTCCTCTCCATAGATTTCTCCTTGTACTCTCTGTACCCAGTATTTCAGGGGATGAGGAAAATCATACGGGATATTCATCTTGTTTATGAAGTTAAACACCAACTTCGTGACATTAATCAATTTTGGGAAAGATGAGTATCTATTTATATCAATGGCTAAGGAGGGGCCATTGACTGGAGCCGTGTTCACAGTAATTTCCACCGGAGCAATATGCGCCTTTTGAACAGGCCAATTAACTTTATCCACCAGCCAACTGGGTCCTTTAAACCACAACAAAGTCTTCACAAACTTTACATAAGTCAACCCACGAGACAAGAGATCAGCTGGGTTCTCCGCCCCGGGAATATGATGAAAAGTTAACTTATGTTGGCCCAAACTGTCATATTTCTCTTGCATCTGGTTAATTTCTGCGACTCAATTTTGCACAAAGACAATATTGCTGTTTCCATTACAAATCCACCGTAAGGATACCTCATTATCAGACCAAATTATGGTGTCGCTAATATTTATCTCCGGCAATTTACTCCAATTGCTCCGTATAAAATCAGCTAATTTGACACCCACATAAATGGCGGTTAATTTCAACTGAGGTAAGGTACATAATTTAATTGGAGCCCCTTTAGCTTTAGACATGACAAGAGAAATGTCTTTATCACATTGAAGATAAGCGACTGCTCCATATGCTAATTTAGAAGCATCGCAAAAAATGTGGAGTATATTCTTCACTCAAGGGCGGGTTACACACCTTGGGAACTCCAACATTGGGATTTTCTCGTAATCACCAATTAATTCTTCCCACCTGCTAACGAATTCCTCAGGTAGGATTTCATCCCAAGCACACTTCTGCTTCCATGCCTCTTGTACCAATAATTTCCCTCGGATTGTAAGAGGCGCCACTAAGCCTAGTGGATCAAAGCATTTTGAAACTTCAGCAAGTAGGACTCTCGCTGTTAATTTCTTGGGCATACTATAATTATTAGGCTTCAATGATAATAAGTCTCTCAGTATCCCAAGTCAGTCCCAATACATTGCTACACCCAGATACTCCATCTCCGGGATTATCTTTATTTATTCGGTCCTTTAACCTGGACGAATTACTGTTCCACTCCCTGAGAGGCATATTTGCACCTTGCATTATGCCATTAGCCCCTTCATATATCTTCATTAGCTCCTCTTCAGTTGACGTCACACCCAGGAAATTATCCACATAAAATTTTTTACTCATCATTTCACTCAGTGGACCGCCTGTACATTTAAGATGTGCATTTATCGTCGCCTGAAATAGGAACGGACTGGAAGTAGCGCCAAACAAAACACTTCTGTATCTGAAGGTTTTCAGCGGACTAAGTGGGTTGCTAGGATCCTCTGGCCACTGGAATCTTGTGTAATCCCGATCTGTTTCTTGTAAACCCACTCTCAGGAAGGCTTTACTTATGTCTGCCGTAAAGGTGTAATCAGTAACTCTGAAATTCAATAACACGTCTCCCAATTTGTCCGTCAGCGATAAACCTGTCATCAAACAATCATTCAAACTAGGTACATTTTTATTACCCCTGGCACTACAATTTAACACAATCCTCAAAGGAGTGGTTTTCGAATCCTTCTTCACTCCGTGATGAGGTAAGTAGTGGCCAAGAATATTGGCTTGCTCAGGGGGTACCTGGAGTTTACCTGGAGAGAATTCCAGGGGTCAACGCCCCCGCGCCCGGTCTGTGACCAGGCCTCATGTTGGACCATAGCCTGATCAACCAGGCTGTTAATGCTGGCCGCACGCAGTCCAACGTCGAACCACAGCCTGGCTGGTCAGGTACCGACTTTAGGTGCCTGTCCAGTGCCTGCTTGAAGACAGCCAGGGGTTTGCTGGTAATTCCCCTTATGTATGCTGGGAGGCAGTTGAACAATCTTGGGCCCCTGACACTTATTGTGTTGTCCCTCAACGTGCTAGTGGCACCCTGCTTTTCATTGGGGAGATGTTACATCGCCTGCCGAGTCTTTTGCTTTCGTAGGGAGTGATTTTCGTGTGCAAGTTTGGTACTAATCCCCCGAGAATTTTCCACGGTATATAACAATGTATCTCTCCTGCCTGCGTTCTAGGGAGTACAGGTTTAGAAACTTCAAGCGTTCCCAGTAATTGAGGTGGTTTATCGCGATTGCTACGGTGTTATGGTCCTTGAAGGTGAGATCCTCTGACATGATCACTCCCAGGTCTTTGACATTAGTTTTTCTCTCTATTGTGTGGTTGTAATTAGTTTTGTACTCCGATGAGATTTTAATTTTCACGTTTTCCGTATCTGAGTAATTGAAATTTCTCATCATTGAACTTCATA
>WNWK01020003.1:0-36685 GCA_009830355.1 Cherax destructor | reverse complement strand
AAACTGGTCGGTTAGCAAGAACTCATTTAAAATTAATTCCTTTCAAAAACTTTTATACTTTTAAAAGATATATTTTTTCACTTATGTTAATGTAAAATTAATAATTTTGTACCAAAAATACCTTAGAAAACTTACCTAATCTTATTATAACAAGCGCAATTTTATTTAGCCTAATCCAACTAAATATATTTTAGGTAAGTTTACAATAATTTAATAAACACTAAAATATTTTTTTTTCGTTATGTTCAGAATGATTTTTTGCTAAATTATTGCATACGCAAATTTTCCCTTGTCTTATTCGGCAAGAAGAGTGTTGCTATTTAAGCCAAAATCGCAAGTTTTACCTATTCGGCACGACATATATACAAACACCGAACAGGCGTGTCTTATCGACAAGTGCCTTTGATAAAATGGTAACACACACGTGTACAGATGGTAAGCGTGTGTGCCCCCCATCCCCCAAACGTCCTCCACATAGATAGCTTTAGTTCCCACCATCATAAAGAATAGGGAAGCTGCACATTTCTCTTGTATGTAATTTTGTTATATAAAAGTCCTTCCAAACAAGTACGTATCTGTATTCATCATATTGTGTTATGTGATCCATACATCTTTTAACAAACGAAAGAGGAGATAATGAAGCACAGTACAAAAAACGGATATGATGTGGAGTTGTATGAATAATTATAATTTCCTTCTGGGGACAGCTCATTCTTGCACCCTAAGTGATAATTTTTCAAGAGTTTGAGGTTGCCTGCTTCTTTCCGTTGCCTCGCTGCCAGACGTATCGCTGGTATTATGAATAAATATGTTTTAAGCGTTGTAACCCAAAGTAACAATACCTAACTCACCCGTAACCTAATATTAGGGTGCAAGAGGGTCACCACATAGAACGAAAGGAACACGTAAAGGACTTGGGAATAATTATGTCTGCTGATCTGTCGTTTAAAGACCATAACAAGACAAAGATCACAACAGCCAGGAAGATGACGGGGTGGGTATTGAGAACTTTCAAAACAAGGGAAATAATGCCGATGGTGACACTCTTCAAATCGCTAGTGCTCCCTCACTTAGAATACTGCTCAGTGCTGACGGCCCCGTTCAGGGCAGGAGAAATAGCAGAGCTGGAACAAATCCAGAGATCGTTTCGGCTCACATTGAGCCATTGAAACATCTAAATTATTGGGAACGCCTTCAAGTCTTGAACATGTACTCATTGGAGCGGAGAGAGAGATACATGATAATATATACATGGAAAGTACTTGAGGGCCTGGTCCCAAATCTGCACACTGCCATAACAACATACTGGAGTGAGAGATATGGGAGAAAGTGTAAAATAAACCCAGTGAGGAGCAGGGGTGCGGTGGGGACAATACGGGAGCACTGTATTAACATCCGGGGTCCCAGACTATTCAACATCTTACCAGAAGATATCCGAAACACGGCTGGAACCAGTGTAGAAGCCTTCAAGAGGAAACTGGACAAATATCTTCACCAGGTGCCAGATCAACCAGGCTGTGATGGATATGTGGGGCAGCGGGCCTCCAGCAGCAACAGCCTGGTTGACCAGGCAAGCACCAGACGAGCCTGGCCCATGGCCGGGCTCAGAGAGTAGATACTCTCGAAACTCTTCAAAGGTATATCAAAGGTAAGGTATATACTTTAACATAAATTAACACAATCCAATTTAAAATAAAGAAAACTGGAATTGAAAAAAATACTGAGTGTTATGAATTGATGTTGAGTACTAGGTCAAAAACGTTAGCTTAGTAAATAGGGGCAATGTATGTCAATTTTGAAGTATACCTACAATCATGCGAACAACACACAATATGAAGTTAATATAATTTATTGAGAAGATGTTAAGTCCACCAGGGACTTTATTAATCCATGAGATATAAAGAAACAAAACATACAAATTGTAGTATATAATATATAGTGGGGATATGTTGCTTCAAGGTGATGACTTGGTTGTGACCGCGCGAGTCCCATAGCTCAATGGTCATTCTTTAGCTGACAACCCACTGCAGGGTTCCACATTCCGGCTAGGCCAGACTATAATATGGCCAAGTATGCCTGTACCTGCTGCTCATGTTCACCTAGCATTAAATAGGTAATTAAGTGTTAGACAACTGTTGGCGGTCGCACTGCAAGCACGCGAGAACTCAACAGAAAATTTCCCACTATGCAATAAAAGAATCATATACTGAACCCAAGTTGCTGGTGGAGTTTGTCAGCCACCGCCAGAAAAGAACTCTTTCATTAACTATATATTACATGCTTCATATGAACCGGTATACAATAACGTCGTTATGTAAGACAATAACCAAGAGACTAGCTGACTTAGAGACGCATAGTAAAATTATTGATCAGATTGTAGATAAATTCGAATGCTGTACGATAGTTTTGGCAGAAGGGCTGGTAGGCTCGTGGGAATTTTCCTTTTACCGTCCTGAATCATCCTTATCATTAGTGGCAACTTGTTAAGCACAAAGTCATGCACAACACAAGCTTGCAGGTAGGCCTAAACATTTGTTGAAAGCCTTTACCAGGTTAGACTAAGGTGTATCAGGTGGTTTTGTGATATTGTTAATTCACATGTAGCTTATGTACACATTAAAATACTGCGGTTCAGCTATCACACTCAGACTTACTGAGTACCTTCAGGGAGTCCCCGAGGTTGTTTAAAGATGCTGTAGTTTCTCCTCTCCTGTTGATCTGCATGTTTCCTATTAGGCACAGGTATTAATAATGATGAGCTTTCACATACTGTTGCCTTTATGTCAGCTCATATTTTATACAAAGTTTAGTATACAGGCTACGAGTTTACCTACCTCAACTCATTTTAAAGTTGGCTCCATTTAAAGTATAATCCAACCCCCTGGATGCTACCCACAGCAGTCGGCTATCACCAAAATACCTATTTACTGCTAGGTGAGCATTGACAGCAGGTGCAAGGAGACGTGTCCTTACGTCTTGCTTAGCCCGGGAATCGAAGCCTTGTCCTTTCAGTTGTAAGCCCAACATTGTTGCTGAGGTACAGGTTCCTTGAAAGGGACACTATAAATATGTACTTTTTAAAAATCAAACAATGAAATATGAGTGCATATGCATGTTTGTTTACACTGCAATTAAGCTATATCTTATTTTAGGAAAAAAACAAGGGAACGTGAGAAACTAATGGGGAGCTACTGAATAAATGTCATGAATACTTATCATTTCCTAGGCACTGTATGATCCCTGCTATTAACGCTTCCTCATTAATATTATAATTGCCTGTAATATTAATTCTGCACTATGGCCTTACGTAGAAATTCATGCCTCAAGGGAGGATGAGGATATATTGATTCTGGTGAAGGTCTCTATCTGCATTCAAAGAACTGGGGTTACCCTTCCCTTTCTCGGATGAAACTTAATTGCCCTCCTTCCCCCGCCTCCCATTTCCCAGGTGATGTATAACCTTGGGAATTTAGTGTTTTCCTTTTATATTAATAACTAGATGTATTTCTATCGCTGCGCGATCCGAGAAATGTATCCCCGTTTTGCATTACCCCAGCCCTCTGTGCCTCAATGAATGCAATAAGATTAGTGCAAAGTGCGGCATAAGTTTCTAATGCAGTTAAATATTAGATGAAGATCTGAAGCGAATCAAAAGATATTCACAAGTTAACACATGAAAAATTATGAATAAAAAAGATACAATACCGTGGCCGAAACAATACACAAATAACCAGTACCTAGGAGAGAGGAAGGTAATGACGACGTTGTAGTTTGACTTGGACCACTGACAAGTTACACTGTCTTGTCAATGGTGACTTGTCAGTGGTCCAAGTCGGACCAAAATGTCATCACTTTTCCTCTCCTAAGTGCGGGTTATTTGTATATGGAAACTAGTATCCCAGTTTCAACAGAAATGAAGAATTGGGACATAACCCAGAACTAACTCAAACCTTCCATTAAGAAACACCAGTTCTGAAGCCAAACTGAAGAGGCATACCCTCGTCACCTCAAAAAGACCACCGTAATCCTAAAATGTATCAGCACATTAAGTTTAAAGCCACTCGGAAGCCGCATTATTAAGTTATTTGTGTTGAAGTTATATTTGGATGAGACACTCAAAGTAAACAAGTAATTGTTGTTTAGGCTTCAGGTACATAACATTAATTTTTTTTAAAGTGGTCTTGAGAGCACATAGATCTTAATGTTCCCATAAAAAATATGTAGATTTAACATAGGATAATCCAATAAAGTCAATCACTGATTTATTTGTGATCGGAAGACACATTCTTCAGTTATTTCACGAAAAACAATTTGTTTAGTAAAATCGACACATTAAAACCGTCACAACCTAAATCAAGGAGACTTCTCCTAAGAAGTTATTATTGAAAAAATAAGAGTAAGACGGAGAGTAGGATAGCAGATGAACAAGGAGGCTTTAGGAAAGGTAGGGGTGTGTAGACCAAGTGTTTACAGTGAAACATATAGGTGAACAGTATATTGATAAGGGTAAAAAGATTTCTGGCATTATGGATATGGAAAAGGCGTATATGATAGGGTGGATAGGAGGGCAATGTGGCAGATGTTGCAAATGTATGGAACAGGAGGTAGGTTACTGAGGAGGAGGTGTTGATTCACCGGGAATTCTCCCGGCCCGGGTCTTTACCAGATGGCGACCCGGCTCCAGCTCCCCGGCGTGGGAGTGTCAGAGACCTATGTCTCCCATGGGAGGGGATACCCCTCATCGGCGGGACCACGTGGCCCCAGGCCTAGCCACATTCCCCACCAGCACGAGGCATGGAGGTAGATAGATGCTAGGCCACTCTGGTCTGCCACCTTCCCCGCCCAAAGGAGGCTGACAGGAAGGGCAGGCTTGCGAGCCGCAGATGGTAGCAAGCTCCAGCCTTGGCACCTACCCTGCCCTAGAAGGGCTGGGCATGGTGATCGACTAGGTTACTGAAACCAGCGAAGAGTTTTTACGAGGATAGTGAGGCTCAGATTAGAGTATGTAGGAGAGAGGAAGATTATTTCCCAGTAAAAGTAGGCCTTATACAAGGATGTGTGATGTCACCATGGTTGTTCAATATATTTATAGATGGTTTTGTAAGATAAGTGAATGCTCGGGTGTTGGCAAGAGGTGTGGGGTTAAAAGATAAAGAATCTAACACAAAGTGAGAGTTGTCACAGTTGCTCTTTGCTGATGACACTGTGCTTTTGGGAGATTCTGAAGAGAAGTTACAGAGGTTGGTGGACGGGTTTGGTAGGGTATGTAAAAAAAGAAAATTAAAAGTGAATATAGGAAAGAGTAAGGTGATGAGGATAAAAAAAAAATAGGTAACGAAAGACTGGATATCAAATTGGAGGGAGAGAGTATGAAGGGGGTGAATGTATTCAGATATTTGGGAGTGGATGTGCCAGCAGATGGGTCTATGAAAGATGAGGTGAACCATAGAATTGATGAGGGGAAAAAGGTGAGTGGTGCACTTAAGAGTCTGTGGAGACAAAGAACTTTGTCCAGGGAAGCAAAGAGGGGAATGTATGAGAGTATAGTTATACCAACACGTTTATATGGGTGTGAAGCATGGGCGGTGACTGTTGCAACAAGGAGAAGGCTGGAGGCAGTGGAGATGTCATGTCTGAGGGCAATGTGTGGTTTGAATATAATTCAGAGAATTCGTAGTTTGGAAATTAGGAGGAGTGGGATTACTAAAACTATTATCCAGAGGGCTGAGGAGGGGTTGTTGAGATGGTTCGGACATGTAGAGAGGATGGAACGAAACATAATGACTTAGAGAGTGTATAAATCTGTAGTGGAGGGAAGGCGGGGTAGGGGTCGGCCAAGGAATGGCTGGAGGGAGGGGGCAAAGGAGGTTATGTGTGAGAGGGGCTTGGACTTCTAGCAAGCATGCGTGAGCGTGTTAGATAGAGAATTGAGGCAAATGGTTTTCAGGACTTGACGTGCTGTTGGAGTGTGAGCAAGGTAACATTTATGAAGGGATTCAGGGAAACCGGCAAGCCGGACTTGATTCCTGGAGATGGGAAGTACAGTGCCGGCACTCTGAAGGTGTTAATGTTGCAGTTTTATAACAGTAGTGTAAGCACGCCTCTGGCAAGACAGTGATTGATTGAATGATGAAGGTTTTTCTTTTTTGGGCCACCCTGCCTTGGTGGGAGACGGCCGATGTGTTAATAAAAAAATAATTCTAAGGAAAGCACTACAGTTATTGCACAGAATTAAAAAAATCAACCTCACTACCTTAACTCAAAAAACGTTTAATACATTTCATAATATATATCGACCATTAAAGATAGATGCCATTCATATTTCATTTTAATCAGGAAAAATCAGGGAACCCGTAAGTCCTACAGCGTTTGGGGAATGGAAGGCATTCAGATTCGATCCAAGAGGAGGATAAGTCTAGTTTCTTGGATCAAGAGCCCCTCACCAGCGTCATTATGTCTTGAGGCACACTACAGTTATTTAATGCAAAGTAATTTTATACCATTTCGAAATTAAAAGTGTCAAAATGGCACTTACACACTACTTTAACAATTCCATTTTTCTTCTAAGTAGGATACAAGTGTTGAAATTTTGAAGCCAATCAAAAGAGGCTTTGTAAAGTTATCGCATGGAAACCAATTTCGGCCATGGTCAGTTGCTCCATGAACCTTTACCTAGTAATCATTACCAAGGTTGGAAATTTGAAGTCGATCGTATGAAGGGTTCTGTAGTTATAAACGAAAATTCGAGAACAATAATACTGTACCGAACAAGGTGCCAGCTTTGGCATAAAGTTGTACATTATTTAAGGATTCGCATGTTTCAATATTTTATTTCTTTTTAGTTATATTTAACTACAATCCTAAAAAAAAATAATCGATTTTTTAAGAAATTCCAATTTCATATATTTTTTCATATAAACTGGTAAAATGATACCTGCACAGCCCAGATTCAATGCAAAAATATTATATGGAAACCAGTTTATATAAGTTGAAATTTAAAATATCCATAGCTCAAAGTGAAGGCCAAACTTCCTTTAATAAAGGCCATCAACGCAAGGGTATAATCCTAATGGAATGCATCAACGTAAATAAATATTTTGAAGCCGATAAGACCAGGCATTGTTTAATTATCAAATATAAACTACTATCACAAATGAAATTGGCAAACCAAAACACATCAAGGCTAAATATCTGAAGCAGATCAGAAGAAGCATTCCACAGTTAAGATTCCAATGATTCCAAGTTTTATAAACTAATTTATTATAATGACAAATTTGCCCTCACAAAAACTAAACACAAAGCAAGCACAAGGTCAAAGTTTTGTTTTTCCTATCATACACCAAGTGGGGGCAAGATTTTTTTTTTATACTGTGCACACTCACCGCACACAACATTCTCTAATATCTACGCCAAAATTTGCCACTCACAGGTTATAAGACTTGTGCGACCTTGGCATCAATAATGTAGATCTACGTGACGGCCACTCACAGGGTTAATGAATGCTGTCCTGACCATAACATGCCAATACTGAAGCCATTCAAAAGAGGTAGACTCAAATATATTTAACGCGATTTAGCAGGACTATGAATTTTAGTATTTTACACAAAACTGGCAAATGTTAAATTAATAGGCATTTTTCTTAAACATTTGAAGCTATGCTGTAGATGGTTTTGAAGTTGTCGGCCCCATGCCAGGATGCTGGGAATTGGTTCTATAAACACAAAAAGTAGGAGTAAGAAAAGGAAAATAAAAAAATCAGCCAGTCACTTAAACGTTCCCCTTCGGCGATATCACATATAATGATAATAATAATAATAAGAAGAAGAATAGGGACCCATGTCAACTTAGCTAAGCTTCTGATCAAGTGTTAATTAAAGCATTTCAACATGGCGGCAGCAGTCATCAGCATGCCCGACTGTCTCTCCAGACCTTCGTTCGAATGCACCTATATTCGAGATTTAAATATTTCACTGAAGTAATGGAGTAGCTCTGGATGATGTGACCGTCGCTACAGTCAAGCATCGTTGGGCTAGACCAGTAAATTGATGGGATATCCTGTGGACACACCTTCGGCTCAAATCTATCATAAAGTGACGTTCACAAACCCTGTAAGAAAACGAGTGTTGTATTTTGCGAGGCTGGTTACAGAGATCTGGGTTGAGGGACCTCAGTGAGCAATATACAGACTTTCTGCCCCTTGACTTGGTATAGATGCGCCTTAAACACATGCTCTATATTAATTCATATACAGTAGCAGCGTGCGTCTCATTATATAGGAGTGCATGTATATGGAAAGAGGATGACCCTGGTCTTCAGTACTACTTCACGGATGTTACTTCTCCAGGGTTATCCATTTTTTATGCCCTTGAATTTGCAATTTTAAGAGCTTTATCCAAATGGCGTACTGCTGACGATAATTAAGTTACGTTCTTTTAGAGCTATGACTTGATAAAGCTCAGATTAAAAGTTATCCCGATAAAAGTTTGTTATGCTGTGTCTTTTCTTCAGGCTAATCTTTGATTATGTTAATATATGATTTAATATGATAGTGTATAACATCCTAAGGTATACTAGCACCTCCCCCTGGATGCTACTCACAACAGTTGGCGTTGTGAGTAGCATCCAGGGATTGAACCCGTGTTCCTCGGTTATGAAATAAAGGCGTCACCACTGAGCTACAAGTCACTGTGTTGTGAACAAAAGCATAATGTTTGCGTTGGTTATCATAACATTTTTCATAACTATTTCATATACGTGTTTCTGCTATATGATGTCGTGACAGCTTAACTATATATTTTAAGAACACAGAACAGAAAACATTTTCCTTGTTTCACACATAAAATTATCTTGGATAATATCAGTAAAGTTTTTGTATCCCCTTTTTTCCCTGTATTGTACTAAATTATAATTTTTTTTTTTGTGTGTGTGTGAGGCAGCAGCTGGCTTCAAGTGTCGGGTAATTCCCCCTACACAGCTATACTTTAATCAACTTACAATAGCAAACTGTCTACAACAGTTAAGAAAAGACCTCAGTGAGTTTCACTCTTCCCCATTATATAATAATAATAATAATAATAATAATAATAATAATAATAATAATAATAATAATAATTCACTAATTACCAAACCATGAAAACATCCACAATATTTTTTTTTCCTCTACCAAGGCAAGTGACCTATAACTCGCAAATATAATTATATTTTTGTTGCAGCAGTCAAGGATATAGTGATACTTCCCCAGTCTCGCACATGTAAACATGCCAGACCAGTAGGATATATTTTATGAGAATCTGCAACACATTCTCACAACATGAGTGATAGGCGTTTAGATTTGAATGTTTCCTGGTGAAGCTCAAACACCGCCTTGCCAGACGTGTCGTGGTCTCTTTTTTTTTTAATGTACTTATATATAGTTATCTATACGATTTCATGTATTTGTAACCTTATCTAACCAAAGTTAACCCAACCCAGCCTAATCTAACCTAACTCAACCCAACCTAGGCTAACCTAAACCAACCCAACCTGATCTCACCCAGCTCATCTTAACCTAACCCAACTTAACTCAACCTAACCTAATGGAACCTAACTTAAAGGAATAACTTTGTGAGTTTACAGGGAGCGTTATGAAACTGGCGTTGGGATACACTTGTGGAAATTAACGTAGTAAAATAAGGATAGGTTGAAATCCTCTACAGTAGTAAAGTTATGTACATGTATTATAAAGCGGAGTGCTGAATAAGATAACTGCACATATCACTCATCATTTACTGATGGTTATTTTAAAATCACATTATAACTCGCACCAAATCTCCATTACAAGCCTCTGCTACACGACTCGTTCTTGATAATATCTTAGTGGATTTTGTATATTACTGTCTACTAATACTACTACTATTACAATCAATGCCATCAAGATAAATTCCTTGTAGTCGGCGAGGAGCTCTTGATCCAAGGAATTGGATCTGCCCGTCCTTTCCTTGGATTGAACCTGTCTCCCATTCCCCCAGGCGCTACATGATCCCAACGGGTTTAGCGCACCCGTGAATGTAATACTATTACTTTCCATTAACTTTATTATTATTATTATTATTATTATTATTATTATTATTATTATATTCAGTGGAAAGCGTAGCGCTCTAATTCGTTGGGTGAAGGCTCCTTCAGCAGCATCAAAGCTTAGTGCCCTTGAAGGGCTAGTTGAGTCTCCCAGCTCAAGCTGACTGTTTACATCATGATGTATGAACCCATCCTGGGGGATAAAATATGACTGGGAAACAGCTAGCTTCTTTTCCTGCTATGTAACTTTCAAGTGTACATGCACTGTACACTATACGCCAGTATAGTGTACAGACTACATATACGAACTGTTTATTATTAAATTTTTATATACAACTGTTTATTGTATAGTTCGGTTACAGAGAGCAATTTGGATGAAAGTTACACTTGCTTTTGTTGTGAGGACGGAAGGTCTCTGTAAAGACTTAGTCTAGGTGCTAAATAAACCCAATATATAGCAGGGGTGCTATGAGTACAGAGGCAACACAGCAAGTGTAAGTGGCACAAGATTGTTCAACAGCCTCCCACCATACATAAGGAAGATTTACAAAAGACCCTTTGCTGTCTTCAAGAGGGAACTGGATAGGTTCCTAAAGTCAGTTCCTGATCAGCCGGGGTGTGATTCATACGATGGACTGCGTGCGGCCAGAAGTAACAGGCTGGTTTGATCATAAGCTCATTATCAAATTTACTTTTACTTGCATGTTTAGCATATGTTCAGATCTGGATCTTATAAATTATTATCTCTGATTTTGTACAGGTCCTGATGATGGAAAAAGTTAACTAAGGAACTAGTCATGAATACATCGTATTTTTCCTTACCCTCCCCCCCTCTCTCTCTCTCTCTCTCTCTCTCTCTCTCTCTCTCTCTCTCTCTCTCTCTCTCTCTCTCTCTCTCTCTCTCTCTCTCTCTCTCTCTCTCTCTCTCTCTCTCCCTCTCTCTCTCTCTCTCTCTCTCTCTCTCTCTCTCTCTCTCTCTCTCTCTCTCTCTCTCTCTCTCTCTCTCTCTCTCTCTCCTGCTGTTGCTGCTGTAATCCTGAAGTTTCATGTGTAGTCGTCCGTGGCACAGTGTAGAGAAAGTGGCAGTAATTCTCCCTTCTCGTGGGTTGCTGCCTTAAATGTCTGTGTGCAAGTACACAGCTTCCCACTCTCCAGTAAAGAATAACACGTTCCAGAGCAAGCCTTTATTGGAACGTTTCGCTCTAAAAAAAAATAAACGTTCAAATAAAAAGTGGTTCTCCAACATGTATATATTTTTTCTACTATTGGCAGTACACCATTTGGATTCCAGCCTAGGCCTATTACCTAGAGAATTTTTGGCTATGTACCATGGGCCAAGAGGCCTACTGTATACCTGGAGTATACCAGCCAATAGCTGTCTTTTAAGTTTCAAGTTACAAAATCAAGAGTAGATAATCGAAATAATATACGCCAGATAAACAATAATGCAGCAGCAGTGTGCAAATGTTGGTGAACGACCTTGTTAAGTTCATAGCTAGACCTTGAATAATATCTGGGAACTTCCCGAGGGAAGAGGCAAAAATGAGTCAATGGAATACGAGGGTAGGGAGAATGTAAATTGTGCTTATTGTAGGTGTGGAGAAGAGTGCAAGGAGGGGAATATGAGAGAGAGAAGAGAGAGAGAGGGGAAAGAGGACTTGTAAAACCCAACAGCGAACTCTCTATCAGAGTCCACAGTACTTTACCACGGAGCAGACTCCAGGTAAGTATGGGCTCCTAGCCAGAGCTAGACGACGTTTCGCCATACCCCGGGGCACAAGGCTTGTTTTCACAGTTATTTCATCAAATCCTGCCACATGCAGTAGACAACGAAAGAGATTTGAAATGCTTAACAATTAGCAAACAGGCGAAATTATTTACGTGGAGGTTCCAGAACCTCCACAACTACGGTGTTCTTCACACCAACTCCAAGAATGAGGGTCTGATTACCTCATCTTCTGTATATAGTTCTACTGTCTTCCAATTATGTCTTAGAATTTGTATTGATAAAGCCACTGGATGGCGAAACGTCTACATTAAATATACCCAGATGTTGCACATGTGTCTTAATTTCATCAGTAACAGCCTGTTTGATTAGGCCCTCATCCACTATGAGGCCTGATCACAGACCGGGCCGCAGGGGCGTTGACCCCCGGAACCCTCTCCAGGTATACTCCAGGTATAAGAAAGCTGACTGTAACCCATATTTTCCAAGCAGCTAAATTAAATTATTAACCCATAATAATAATAATAATAATAATAATAATAATAATAATAATAATAATAATAATAATAATAAAAATAATAATAATAGTTTCAGGGGTAACTAAATAAAACAATAGCATCATCCTGGGCATGTTTCTTTACCTCTTGTTAATCACGGGTTTTTTCGTGTATAGACACGGCAATTGTTTTCATTACTGGACATGTATCCCTGTTTACCTCCTTGTTCAACACGTTTTGTTTATTGTTAGACACGTGCCATTGTTTACTTATATCGTAAAATGCGTGCCTCTGTATATCTCTCTCTCTCGTTAAATGCGTGTCTTTGTTTGCTGTTTGTTGGACATGTGTTTGTTTCTTTAGTTAGACACGTATTTATTTTGATTGGAAACGCTTTTGCTCATCTTGTTACTTTTGTTGGGCACTTGTTTTTGGCTTTCTCGTTAGAAATGTGCATTTTGCTTCTTTTATTGGACATTTATCTTGGTTTCTTTTGTTGGACATAAGAATTAGAAAAATGTCTGTGTACATGTCGCTATGTCCCTTTCGTTAAACATGTATTTCTTAGTTTCTCTTGATGGACATGTGTAACTGTTCCTTTTGTTTGACATTTTTGTTTCTCTTGTTGACATGCGTCTTTGATTCTTTTGTTAACATGCGTTTCTTTGTTATCTCGTTGTCTTGCCAGTGCCTCGATGTTTACCCCTTTTGCGTAACACGCGGTGGCCTATTTTGGCACGGTGGGCCTGTGCCAGAGTATGCTCCCCCCTCCTCCTTGCCTCTCTGCCCTCTTTCCCTCCCAAGCACAAACATATAAAGCATATCAACAAAGGCGTATATTAGGACAATAGCTACATCTGCGTACACGTGTCAGATTCCTAACAGAGTTCTTCAGGACTGAATATTACGAATACCATAACTATTAGAGTACGCAGCACCAGCATGGAGTCCATACCTCCATATTCATCTTCAGAAACTAGAGGAAATCTAGAAATTCGCTATGAGGCTAGTCCCAGAGCTAATAGGAATGACATACGGCTAAATAACCTAAGCCTTACAACACTAGAGAAGAGCCAGACATAATCACGACGTACTAGATACTCATACGACTCGATAAAACAGACTGAGACAGACTGAAAGTAGGGGAATAGGGAGGAAAGATACATAGAAGCTAAAGACGTTTCAAATGAGTCACAGGGAAGTCACAAAAAAAAAAAACTCTTTAGTGTGCGAGTGGCTAGCAAGTTGTGGAACTCTATAACACAGTTTTAAGAGTGGGTAAGATAGAGCCCATGAGGCCTGCAGTTTGGAGTGACCGTTGTGATTAAGAGGCGGGGGCCTCTTAATCACAACGGGCAAGCTCAGTGCTTGCCCAGACACTACTGCAAATGTATGAAAACGACTTTCCTGGAGGAATGAAAAAAAAACTGTGTGCTTGTTAGCGGATAATATAAAGATGGTATGGAAGATTATTACATATCCGTGCAAGAAGTCCGGGATACAATGTAACAAAAACGGAAAAGGTGAAAGAGGGGCCCACAATGAGTATAAATTTTGCGATAAAATACTGAAACTCGAGAGACCTAGGAGTCGTCAGTGATAAAAATTGTCACCGAAGTCGTGTTAAAGATATATCTTTGATGAGTTCCGAGAGTTTTTCTACTCTCAAAGTCCGGCCTTAGGCCAGGCTCGTCTGGTGTTTCATAGTCTACCAGAAACACCTATGAGTCAGTGACCACCTTTAAACTTACCTTTGAAGATGTGTATAGAAAAAGGTAAAATAAGTGTTCACAACATGTACTGGACAGACAACATGATATGCACTGCTGGTATAACGTCCACAAGTAAAAAAAATGAACACGAGAATGTAGCTGGTTTTGTGAAGGTGGTTGAGCACTTGCCTTATGCTTATCTTACAGTTTACTTCAGATAGTATGTCAAGGATACAGTTTGTTGATCCCTGCTGACTACCTGGAGTCTACATGGAGGGCATTCCGGAGATCAACGCTCCCGCGGCCCAGTCCATGACCAGGCCTCTTGGTGGATCATGGCCTGATCAACGAGGCTGTTACTGCTGGCCGCACGTAGTCCAACGTGCTAACCACAGCCCGGCTGATCTCTGGCACTGACTTTACGTATCTGTCCAGCTCCCTCTTGAAGACAACCAGGGGTCTATTGGTAATTTTCCTTATGGCTGATGGGAGGCTCTTGATTAGTCTTGGGCCCTGGACACTTATTGTGTTTTCTCTTAGTGTACTAATGGCACCCCTACTTTTCACTGGGGGTATGTTGCATCGCCTGCCAAGATTTTGCTTTCGTAGGGAGTGATTTCCGTGTGCAGATTAGGGACCAGTCCCTCCAGAATCTTCCAGGTGTAGATTATGATATATCTCTCTCGCCTGCGCTCCAGTGAGTACAAGTCAAGTGCTTCCAGGTGTTCCCAGTAGTTAAGATGTTTGATGGAACTTATACGTGCAGTAAAGGTTCTCTGTACATTCTCTAGATCTGCAATTTCACCTGCCTTGAATGGGGATGTTAATGTACAGCAGTATTCCAGCCTAGAGAGAACAAAGGATCATCATTGGCTTGAATGTTCTCATTATCCATCCTATCAGTTTCCTCGCAGATGTGATAGTGACATTATTGTAGTCCTTGAAGGTGAGATCTTCGGACATTACCACTCCCAGGTCCTTCACATTACTTTTCCGCTCTATTGTGTGAGTAGAGTTTGTAGTATCCTCAGTCCTAGCAATTATTTCCTCCAGTTTTCCATAACGAAGTAGCTTTAATTTGTCTTCAATGAACATCATGTTGTTCTCTGTTGCCCATTGGAAAACTTGGTTTATATCTTCTTGGAGATTTGCCGTGTCCTCAATGGATGACACTCTCATGCAGATCCTAGTATCGTCTGCAAAGGATGATACGGTGCTATGGTTTATATCTCTGTCTATGTCTGATATGAGAATGAGGAACAGGATAGGGGCGAGTACTGTGCCTTGTGGAACAGAGCTCTTCACTATGGCAGCTTCCGATTTAACTCTGTTTACCACTACTCTTTGTGTTCGATTGGTTAGAAAGTTGAAGATCCATCTGCCTACTTTGCCAGTTATCCATTTAGCACGCATTTTGTGTGCTATTACACCATGATCGCACTTGTCAAAGGCTTTTGCAAAATCTGTGTATACAACACCTGCATTCTGTTTGTTTTCCAGTGCATCCAAGACCATATCATAGTGGTCCAGTAGTTGGGACAGGCAGGAGCGACCTGCTCTGAACCCATGTTGCTCTGGATTGCCTCTATATCCCTTTCATTAAATATTAACACTATTTTCCTTGTAATAAAGTTGCTAGAATTACCGACAATATGTTAAGTAAAAGGACACATGTGACAGTAATGAAACATTTTATTGCAGCAACGTTTCGCTCTCCACGAGCTTTGTCACTGGCTTGACAAAGCTCCTGGAGAGCGAAACGTTGCTGCAATAGAATGTTTCATTAGTTGCACGTGTGTCCATTTACCTAACACTATTTTTGATGTTTTCCAGCGTTTTGGTAAATGACTTTCTTCATTTAACTTTTAAGATTTTACTAGTGAATATGTGAGTGTGTGTGTGTACTTACTTCTCTTTTCTATTCCATCCTCCAGTACCCTTGTCCATCCACCTCAGTTCCAGAACCTTTAGGTTTTTTTTCTAGTTCTCCATGTGCTTGAGCAAGTGTGGTCGCCATGCAAACCGACAATAATAACCAGACGAATATACATGGACTTAAGAGTTGCTGACTCAGTAATGAGCCAAATGGGTTATGATGGTATATTTTTTTTAGGTTATAGGTAAAATAATGGTCAACTAATTATCCCAAATATCGTCTAATTATCCCAAATATCGTCTAAAGTCATCCTTGGAAACATCATACATGTGTAAGGCTGCCTTCTTTATGTTTTTTTTATTTAATTCAAAGTTAAGAAGCAGACTCCATGCTAGAGATGATCTCTCTGCATTGTTTTACACATCACGAACTGAAAAAGTTGCCAGTCGAAAAACAGCACGAACATAAATAATGTTTGTTCCTATTGTATCAAAACATTGTTCGTTCCTAAGGTATAAAAACAATGTTTTTTTGCAAAATACCACCATTATTAACAGCAGAGGCGCGACGAGCACAGTAAAAAAAAAAACTCACTAGGTTAGGTTAGATACGGTTTGTCAGGAAACTGGAGAAGTGTTTCCTGACGCGGGTCTTAGTCATATGTCCGGCCGCTGGAGCTTTCTGTAAAACTCACTGAGTGTCAGAAGTCCCCGACTCTTTAACGTCCTCCCTCTATGTATAAAAGAAATTACCAACAAACTTTTCGTTGTTTTCAAGAGGGAACCTGACAAGTTCCTCCAATCAGTTCCAGACCAGCTGGGATGTGGTTCCTAAGTTGAACTGTGTGCGACGGAAAGTGAAACTTGGTTAATCGGGCCTTGGTCCTCCAGGAGGCCTGGTCTGGAACCGGGCCGCAGGACCCTTCAACCCCCAAAACATCCTTCAGGTTTCAGGTACTGTATCAAGACAATGTTCGTGAATACTGTATCAAAATGTTCGTGAATATTGCATCAAAACTGTTTATATAGGTTCGGTACAAACCGACAAATATTTTGATAGGACCCAAGGGCGGCCATTTTCATGTTCCAGTGTCTCAGCGGGGCCATCCAGAGGGAAAATGTTTCCTGCATACTTCGTTCGCATCCACCTTCAGAGGAGCTGCAGGACATTCACAATCTTTGATATGTTGTATGTTGCATTCATGTATGTCCTTTTAAATTAATCCCTGACCTAATATATATATTTTTTTTTTTATTAACACATCGGCCGATTCCCACCAAGGCAGGGTGGCCCGAAAAAGAAAAACTTTCATCATCATTCACTCCATCACTGTCTTGCCAGAAGGGTGCTTTACACTACAGTTATAAAACTGCAACATTAACACCCCTCCTTCAGTGTGCCGGCACTGTACTTCCCATCTCCAGAACTCAAGTCCGGCCTGCCGGTTTCCCTGAATCCCTTCATAAATGTTACTTTGCTCACACTCCAACAGCACGTCAAGTATTAAAAACCATATGCCTCCATTCACTCCTATCAAATACGCTCTCACATGCTTGCTGGAAGTCTAAGCCCCTCGCACACAAGACTTCCTTTACCCCCTCCCTCCAACCATTCCTAGGCCGACCCCTACCCCGCCTTCCCTCCACTACAGATTTATACACTCTCGAAGTCACTCTGTCTCGTTCCATTCTCTCTACATGTCCAAACCACCTCAACAACCCCTCCTCAGCTCTCTGGACAATCGTTTTGGTAATCCCGCACCTCCTCCTAATTTCCAAACTCCGAATTCTCTGCATTATATTCACACCACACATTGACCTCAGACATGACATCTCCACTGCCTCCAGCCTTCTCCTCGTTGCAACATTCATCACCCATGCTTCACACCCATATAAGAGCGTTGGTATAACTATACTCTCATACATTCCCTCTTTACTTCCATGGACAAGGTTCTTTGTCTCCACAGACTCCGAAGTGCTCCACTCACCCTTTTCCCCTCATCAATTCTATGATTCACCTCATCCTTCATAGACCCATCCGCCGACATGTCCACTCCCAAATATCTGAATACATTCACCTCCTCCATACTCTCTCCCTCCAATCTGATATCCAATCTTTCGTCACCTATTCTTTTTGTTATCCTCATCACCTTACTCTTTCCTATATTCACTTTCAATTTTCTTCTTTTACACACCCTACCAAATTCATCCACCAACCTCTGCAGCTTCTCTTCAGAATCTCCCAAAAGCACAGTGTCATCAGCAAAAAGCAACTGTGACAACTCCCACTTTGTATTTGCTTCTTTATCTTTTAGCCCAACACCTCTTGCCAAGACCCTCGCATTCACTTCTCTTACAACCCCATCTATAAATATATTGAACAACCACGGTGACATCACACATCCTTGTCTAAGGCCCACTTTTACTGGGAAATAATCCCTTCCCTCCTACACACTCTAACCTGAGCCTCACTATCCTCATAAAAACTCTTCACTGCTTTCAGTAACCTTCCTCCTATTCCATACACCTGCAACATCTGCCACATTGCCCCCTATCCACCCTATCATACGCCTTTTCCAAATCCATAAATGCCACAAAACATCTTTACCCTTATCCAAATACTGTTCACCTATATGTTTCACTGTAAACACTTGGTCTACACACCCCCTACCTTTCCTAAAGCCCCCTTGTTCATCTGCTATCCTGCTTTCTGTTTTACTCTTAATTCTTTCAATAATAACTCTACCATACACTTTACCAGGTACACTCAACAGACTTATTCCCCTATAATTTTTGCACTCTCTTTTGTCCCCTTTGCCTTTATACAAAGGAACAATACACGCTCTCTGCCAATCCCTAGGTACCTTACCCTCTTCCATACATTTATTAAATAATAGCACCAACCACTCCAAAACTATATCCCCACCTGCTTTTAACATTTCTATCTTTATCCCATCAATCCCAGCTGCCTTACCCCTTTCATTCTACCCACTGCCTCACGAACTTCCCTACACCCACAACTGGCTCTTCCACACTCCTACAAGATGTTATTCCTCCTTGCCCTACACACGAAATCACAGCTTCCCTGTCTTCATCAACATTTAACAAATCCTCAAAATATTCTCTCCATCTTCCCGATACCTCTAACTCTCCATTTAATAACTCTCCTCTCCTATTTTTAACTGTCAAATCCATTTGTTCTCTAGGCTTCCTCAACTTATTAATCTCATTCCAAAACTTTATATATATATATATATATATATATATATATATATATATATATATATATATATATATATATATTTCGTGATGAATATGTAAAACTTGTAAATTGGCAAAAACTCATGTAAAATTAAGTCCTTTCTAAAAAAATTCTCTTATACATTTAAAGATATATTGTTTTCTATTTTTTTTTATTAACACATCGGCCGTCTCCCACCAAGGCAGGGTGGCCCGACAAAGAAACACTTTCATCATCATTCACTTCATCACTGTCTTGCCAGAGGCGCGCTTACACTGCAGCTGCAAAACTGCAACATTAACACCCTTTTTGTACCAAAAGAACCTTAAGAAACTTACCTAACCTTATTATAACAAGTACAATTTAATTTAGCCTAATCCAACTAACTATATTTTATATAAGTTTACAATAATCTAATAATAAACACACACAATGAAATATATATTTTTTCATTAGGTTCAGAATGATTTTTGCGAAATTATTGCATACACAAATTTTGCTTGCCCTATTCGGCAAGAAGTGCTTTACTATTTAAGCCAAAATCGCAAGTTTTACTTATTAGGCACAATATACTTTTATATATATATATATATATATATATATATATATATATATATATATATATATATATATATATATATATATATATATATATATATATATATATATATATATATATATATATATATATATATATATATATATATATATATATGTGTGTGTGTGTGTGTGTGTGTGTGCTCACATACTTGTGGTTGCAGGGGTCGATTCATAGCTCCTGGCCCCGCCTCTTCACTGACTGCTACTAGGTCCTCTCTCTCTCCCTGCTTCATGAGTTTTATCAAACCTCGTCTTAAAACTATGTATGGTTCCTGCCTCCACTACGTCACTTTCCTGACAACTCTGTGACTGAAGAAATACTTCCTAACATCCCTTTGACTCATAGGAGTCTTCAACTTCCAATTGTGACCTCTTGTTTCTGTGTCCCATCTGTGGAACATCCTGTCTTTGTCCACCTTGTCAAATTCCTCGCAGTATTTTATATGTCGTTATCATGTCTCCCCTGACCCTCCTGTTCTCCAGTGTCGTCAGGCCGATTTCCCTCAACCTTTCTTCATAAAACAATCCCCTTAGCTCTGGAACTAGTCTTGTTGCAAACCTGCTTGACCAGGTGTGGATTCCAAACTGGTGCTGCATACTCCAATATGGGCCTGACGTATACGGTGTACAGAGTCTTGAACGATTCCTTACTGAGGTGTCGGAAAGCTATTAAGTTTGCCAGCCGCCCGTATGCTGCAGCAGTTATCTGATTGATGTGTGCCTCAGGAGATGTGCTCGGTATTATACTCACCCCAAGATCTTTTTCCTTGAGTGAGATTTGCAGTCTTTGGCCACCTAGACTATACTCTGTCTGCGGTCTTCTTTGCCCTTCCCCGATCTTCATGACTTTTCATTTGGCAGGGTTAAATTCAAGGAGTCAGTTACTGGACCAGGCTTGTAGCCTGTCTAGGTCTCTTTGTAGTCCTGCCTGATCCTCGACCGATTTAATTCTCCTCATTAACTTCACATCTACGTGTGTGTGTACTCACCTAATTGTACTCACCTAATTGTGGCTGCAGGGCTCGAGACTCAGCTCCTGGCCCCGCCTCTTCGCTGTCCGCTACTGGGTCTCTGCTCTCCCTGCTCCATGAGCTTTATCATACCTTGTCTTAAAACTATGTATGGTTCCTGCCTCCACTATATCTTTCTCTAGACTATTCCACTTCCTGACTACTCTGTGGCTGAAGAAATGCTTCCTAACATCCCTTTGACTCATCTGAGTCTTCAGCTTCCAGTTGTGTCCCCTTGTTTCTGTGTTCCCTCTCTGGAACATCCTGTCCCTGTCTACCTTGTCGATTCCCCGCAGTATTTTGTATGTCGTTATCATGTCTCCTCTGACCCTTCTTTCCTCCAGTGTTGTTAGTCCTATTTCCCTTAACCTTTCTTCATAGGACAGACCCCTGAGTTGTGGGACTAACCTTGTCGCAAACCTTTGCACTTTCTCTAGTTTCTTTACGTGTTTGACCAGGTGTGGGTTCCAGACTGGTGCTGCATATTCTAGTATGGATCTGACGTACACGGTGTACAGTGTCTTGAACGATTCCTTGTTAAGGTAACGGAACGCTAATCTTAGGTTTGCCAGTCGCCCATATGCTGCCGCAGTTATCTGGTTGATGTGTGCCTCCGGAGACGTGCTTGGCGTTATACTCACCCCAAGGTCTTTCTCCTTTGCCGAGGTTTGTAGCCTTTGTCCGCCTAGCCTGTACTCTGCCAGCGGTCTTCTTTGCCCTTCTCCGATCTTCATGACTTTGCATTTGGTGGGATTGAATTCGAGAAGCCAGTTGCTAGACCAGATGTCAAGCTTGTCCAGGTCTGTTTGAAGTCCTGCTTGGTCCTCCTCCGATGTGATTCTCCTCATTAATTTCACATCATCTGGGAACAGAGACACTTCTGTGTGTGTGTGTGTGTATGTGTGTGTGTGTGTGTGTGTGTATGTGTGTGTGTGTGTGTGTGTGTGTGTATGTGTGTGTGTGTGTGTGTGTGTGTGTGTGTGTGTGTGTGTGTGTGTGTGTGTGTATGTGTGTGTGTGTGTGTGTATGTGTGTGTGTGTGTGTGTGTATGTGTGTATGTGTGTGTGTGAGTGTGTGTGTATGTGTGTGTGTGTGTGTGTGTGTGTGTGTGTGTGTGTGTGTGTGTGTGTGTGTGTGTGTGTGTTGTGTGTGTGTGTTGTGAGTGTGTGTGTTTTTGTGTGTGTGTGTGTGTGTGTGTGTGTGTGTGTGTGTGTGTGTGTGTGGCTATTTTGATAATTTCGGGTCCTTCCATGGCTCTTGATCAAAGGAATTGGCGTTCTCCTCCACTACTTTGGATCGAAAGTGATTACCTCCCAATATCTACTGGCTGTGTAGCCCCTTAGGGTTTAGCGCTTCACATAAGTGAACTAAGTATTCTTGTATTAACTTGAGTATTTTGCTGCACTTGCTTGCTCGTGTGTGTGTGTATACTCACCTAATTGTGGTTGCAGGGGTCGAGACTTAGCTCCTGGCCCCGCCTCTTCACTGACCGCTACTAGGTCCTCTCTCTCTCTCCCTGCTCCATGAGCTTTATCATACCTCGTCTTAAAGCTATGTATGGTTCCTGCCTCCACTACATCACTTGCTAGACTATTCCACTTCCTGGCTACTCTATGGCTGAAGAAATATACTTCCTAACATCCCTTCGACTCATCTGAGTCTTCAACTTCCAATTGTGACCCCTTGTTTCTGTGTCCCCTCTCTGGAACATCCTCTCTCTGTCCACCTTGTCTATTCCACGCCGTATTTTGTATGTCGTTATCATGTCTCCCCTAACCCTCCTGTCTTCCAGTGTCGTCAGTGTCCAGTGTGTGTGTGTTTGTGTGTTGGGAGGGGGAGAGTTGTTTGTGTATGTGAAAGGCACGTGAGTGTTTCTTTCACTCTCTTCGTCCTCTCTCTCTCTGGCGGCTTGGTTGCCATAGCAACCTTTACCTCTCATCTCTCTCCACCCACACTACTTGACTGGTCTCTTGTTTACCCCTCTCCCTCCCTCTCTTCTTCCCCTCCCACCCCTCTCAACTCTTAACGCAAACCTGTAAGAAATTTGTACCCGAAGAATGCAGGTGCGGGGTAAAAACTATTCTCCCAATAAGGTACACCTATAATAATAATAATAATAATAATAATAATAATAATAATAATAATAATAATAATAATAATCGAAAATGGTAGCCTATTTAAAATTTAACAGCCATATTAATTTTTTTTCTGTAATGGTAGTTGTAGGTTGGGCACAAATATATTTGACTAATATAATATCTAATATCAAACTGACTGTTACATTTGTCAAAGAACTGTGGAAATGGCAGCTGTATCAGCATGGTACGGGATGGGTTGAAGGAAATACCCCACTCCATGTGTGTAAATGGAGTCTTGTTTTTGTGAGGTATACACGTGCCTGTGTTTGTTGCTCACTGCTTCTGGCTTCGACTGATGCAATCCAGTTTACAGTGATGCCATGATTTACAACACACTTCAACATCTCTAATCATTGTTTTGTGTGTCATCAGTATGCAAACAATCTCGATGGATATTTATATACTAATTCTGGTATTGAGAGGCAAATATTTACATAAAATTCATTGATGATTATGTGGTTGGTTTTTGTTTTGGAAGTATGGCAACGCCGCATGGTAGCCTCCCATGTTTGTGTGTTCGTGCGTGTATAGTTGTTGGCATTCTTGGAAGTGACGGTAAGAGCTAGCAAGGTTAATTCCTTTATTTAACCCATATTTCCTTTACTATTGTGATCTCTGTCATAGTAGCATTCTTGGTTTTATAATTATGAGATTCTATACATGTCATTTTGTAAATTGAATAATAAAAAGGTGATATAATTATAAAATGCAAAATCTTGTGTAGTTGCAACACACACGTAAACACTACACACCCCCATGAGATGTCTCGTGATTGGATGATCGTATTTGGCGTCAGCAGTGACCAATAAGTGAGCAGTATTCCTGCTGACGTCATGGCCACCCGTGTCACATGATCAAAACAAGAGTCAGTAGTGAAAGACAAACCTCCGTGGAAGGTTGTGGTGTGGAAACTCTGGCATTTTCTGTGCCTCTTACAGTGATTCTTTAAGTGGTGCATAATACTATATTGATTTTGTGTTGAGGATACACTTGAGCTTACTTCTGTGGAGGTGTTATATATTGAGTTTACGTAGAAGAGAAGGTGAGTTCGAACAATATTTCTAGATTGCTTAACTCTGGTCCAACTATGAATCCCACGACTGCCAGACGTATGGTATTGTATATATCCTATGTTCTTGCATATACACTACCGTTAATAATAATAATTACCCCAGTGAAAGTAAATATGTTTGAGGAATTGTGGTGATATTCTAGATTGTCATTATATGACTGTACGACAAAAACATAAGGAGAGACAAAAAAGTTGAATATTCAACCTGATATGGTGTGGATGGACATTTACTTGTAGTGTTCATTGTACAGTAATGTTTATACACGGTATATCGCAGCTTAAATTTGTTTAATTCTATCTTTTAAGCGATCAGTCCAGTTCTGTTTTTGCCAAGATAAAATAAAAATGGCAGTACATGTCTGTACGAGTGTATCATCCACCATTACACAGTTAACCATTATTAATGCTGGAAGCGATATCAGTACAGTATGATTAGATAAGACAGCACTAGTTTTATAATCAAGTAGCTTTCTCATCAGATATCTCGTCTTTAACATTTGTTGAACATGATTTCAGGACGTTTTCGTTAAGATTATGCCAGCCGGATGTTAGGTATAACTGGTTAAATTTTATGAAACGTTCATCCTAAACGTCTAGTGTTGAAATGTTTGTAGTTTAAATGTTCTACATTCATGTGTTTTTTATCATATATTCAGCAGGTAGCATATTGTGACGCTTAACAAGATCTCTGATGTTTGTGGTGAGGCTGGACAAGTTTTTCTCAAGGAGCGCCAGACAAGTTCTGTAGCCTCGCTGTACCCTCATTTTGTTTACTATTCTACAGCCATCTAAGTGACGCCCCTACGTAGTGTATGACTGATATGATCTCAGTTCTTATGTATACGAATCCAAAGGTCACTGCGGGTGGACCAGCGAATGATAATGTGTACTTCCACAAAATGGTTCAATAAGAACATGGTGAATCCATGCTTCAGTACTAACCACTTAAAACCTGTCGGTGGAACGAGTTTGGCAAGAAGTTTTTGTGGTTAAGATGATTTACAGGTTGGATAGAAGTTGGAAGGCAAGGTTTTAGGCATTCACAATTCTTCCTTTGGTTTAATGTATTTGATGGCTAGTTTTTCATGTATGCAAAGAAATTTATCCCACAGTGTAAGACTAGCCTAACATGGACCAGTAGGCTTATTACAATGGTTATATACTCAACCCCTTTAAATGTATTTAATACTTGCTTGATGCCATTTAGTGTTGTACCTCTGAATAAATAATATTCATGAATAATATACGTCTTGCGAAATCTTAATAACACGATTGCAAACAACTCCAGAACTGAGTAGGGCTCCATGGCAAGTTCAGCCTTAAAACTAGCAAGCCACTGCCTTATCCACTGTACCATGCAGACCTAATAAGATTCATCCAATTCTGTGTATTTTAACAGTATACACACAGGGAAAGCTAGGATGGGTCCCACTGTTATAGCGCACTGTCCTGCTAGCTGAAGATTGTCTCAATCTTCAACTTGACGGTTTCTAATCCATTTATCATGTCCTGCTAGTTGTACGATTAGTGTATCATGGTTTCGAACTCCATTCCGCTCATTAAGTCGTTTACAACTGTGTTATAATGTCGCAAGTCTTCCATAAGCTACAGCACGCCACGCAGCGCTGTACGACCCTTATGGGTTTAGCATTTAGTTATTATAATGATAGTGCACGCCACAACCATGTTGGCGTCATATTCGTCTATAAAAACCCACATTTGTGGTCACAGGGGAACCCATGCTAACCTCTCTTTTGTGTATATAAATACACCTAGTTGGATGACTTATTAGGATCCTACACATATGACAACAGTTCAGCGAGCCACTAATCAGTCTAAAGATAGACAATCCAAAAAAAAAATTTCATGAATGAGCCTTAAAACCCTGCCACTGTATGCCAAATTTCTGACATAACCCCAACTTCTCTAGACTTTGAGAAAGCCATCGACGGCATGCCCATGCACTCAGCCCCAGGCACGGACTCGTGGAACTCTGTGTTCATTAAGAACTGCAATAAACCCCTCTCACGGACCCTAAGTATGCTATGGAGGAGCTTAGACACAGGCGAGATTCTACAGTCACTAAAAGCGATGGATATAGCCCCATTCCATAAAGGTGGCAGCAAAGCAGTAGCTAAGAACTATAGACCAATAGCTTTAACGTCCCATACCATAAAAATCTTTGAAAGAGTTCTAAGAAGCAGGATAGCAAACCACCTGGACACCCAAAAATTGCACAACCCAGGTCAACATGGTTTCAGAGCAGGTCGCTCCTGCCTCTCGCAACTGTTAGACCACTATGATATGGTCTTAGATGCACTGGAAAACAGAATGCAGATGTAGTATACACAGATTTTGAAAAAGCCTTTAACAAGTGCGATCATGGTGTAATAGCACACAAAATGCGTGCTAAATGGATAACTGGCAAAGTAGGCAGATGGATCTTCAACTTTCTAACCAATCGAACACAAAGAGTAGTGGTAAACAGAGTTAAATCGGAAGCTGCCATAGTGAAGAGCTCTGTTCCACAAGGCACAGTACTCGCTCCTATCCTGTTCCTCATTCTCATATCAGACATAGACAGATATATAAACCATAGCACCGTATCATCCTTTGCAGACGATACTAGGATCTGCATGAGAGTGTCATCCATTAAGGACACGGCAAATCTCCAAGAAGATGTAAACAAAGTTTTTCAATGGGCAACAGAGAACAACGTGGTGTTCAATGAAGACAAGTTCCAACTACGTTATGGAAAACAAGGAAATAATAGCTAGGACTGAGTATATTACAAACTCAAATCACACAATAGATGGGAAAAGTAATGTGAAGGATCTGGGTGTGGTAATGTCCGAAGACCTCACCTTCAAGGACCACAACAATGCCACTATCACATCTGCGAGGAAACTGATAGGATGGATAATGAGAACATTCAAGACAAGAGATGCTAAGCCAATGATGATCCTTTTTAAATAACTTGTTCTCTCTAGGCTGGAATACTGCTGTACATTAACATCCCCATTCAAGGCAGGTGAAATTGCAGATCTAGAGAATGTACAGAGAACCTTTATTGCACGTATAAGTTCCATCAAACACCTTAACTACTGGGAACATCTGGAAGTACTTGATTTGTACTCACTGGAACGCAGGCGAGAGAGATATATCATAATCTACACCTGGAAGATTCTAGAGGGACTGGTTCCTAATATGCACACAGAAATCACACCATACGAAAGCAAAAGACTTGGCAGGCGATGCAACATACCCCCAGTGAAAAGTAGGGGCGTCACTGGTACACTAAGAGAAAACGCAGTAAGTGTCCGGGGCCCAAGACTGTTCAACAGCCTCCCACCAGCCATAAGGGGCATTGCCAGTAGACCCCTGGTTGTCTTCAAGATTGAGCTGGACAGATACCTAAAGTCGGTTCCGGATCAACCCGGCTGTGGTTTGTACGTTGGACTGCGTCCGGCCAGCAGTAACAGCCTTGTTGATCAGGCCCTGATCCACCGGGAGGCCTGGTCTGGACCGGGCCGCGGGGGCGTTGATCCCCGGAATACCCTCCAGGTAGACACTGGCCTGCTAGTTTTACGACTAGCTTGCCATGGGTTCGACCCCCTTCGTTAAGTTATACATCTTCACTGGTCCCTTTAACAATGATACCTTTATACCTATTTTGTTGATTAGTTATTTCGGAAGGTTTTTGTTTGATAATACTGCATCTATATACTTCAGTTGTTCAGTAATTCAAAAAATTGATTTGTTTTCCATTTACTCAAAATATTTACTAAGCTTTAGCTCATGTGCTATCTTTAATGATTAAAAGTACCCTTAGGTTTACAGGTGCTCGTAGCGAATTTAAGTTCTAGACTGAGAGCTTCTGTTTTGGAATCCTTTAGTATATAGGACGACAGATTGTTAACCATCTCCTTCAATTTGTTGTGTTTAGTAAACTTTCCGCACTTTGCGCACACAAGTAAAAGCAGACTTCGGCAAAATCTGTCGTCCTATACACTAAAAGATTCCGAAGTAGCTCTCAGTCTAGGACTGATGCTACGGGCATCCGTAAACTTAACTAGTACCATACTATACTAAAATTGCCCCTACTATGGAGTAATTAATTTAGGGTTCCACATTATTTCAATTCAATATTTACTCAATTACCTTTCTTTCAGGAAGACAGCAGCGAACTCTCTTGAAGCTCGCCCTCCCGGTGCAATGGTAAGTTTTTAGTCAGAATATTCACCTATTTGACTTGTATTTGTGAAATGTTTGCCTTTACTTACTAAAGCAAAAGACTCGGCAGGAGATGCAACATTTCCCCGATGAAAAGCAGGGGGGCCACGAGTACACTGAAAGACAACACCATAAGTGTCCGGGGCCCAAGACTGTTCAACTGCCTCCCAGCATATAGGGGGATTACCAATAGACCCCTGGCTGTCTTCAAGAAGGCACTGGACAGGCACCAAAAGTCAGTACCTGACCAACCGGGCTGTGATTCGTACGTCTGTTTGCGTGCGGCTGGTAGTAACAGCCTGGTTGATCAGACCCTGATCCACCATGAGGCCTGGTCTCAGACAGGGCCGCGGGGGCGTTGACCCTCGAAACTCTCTCCAGGTAAATTCCAGGTAAACAGCTGTTGTAAGCGAACACTCACGGTCGAAATCGATAAATCAAGTCTATGGAAAATATGGAAAAAACCATAGACAGGTAAAACTATGCTTTCTTTACTACCTATAATCTCTGTAGAAGCCAGAGTGCAGCTCAACTCCATAATGTGTAAATACACATTCAAGTTCACACTAGCTTATGAATATAAGTCAACCTGAATGTATTTCGTGTTCAGACATGACTGAGCCATAAGGAAGATAGTAAAAGAAAAACAGAGCAGAACTATGGTCTGAACCATCAGAAAACTAGGTTTCAGTGTCGTCCACAGCGGCTAAGTCCCAAAAGCAAAAAATATAAAAATAAATTCTCACACTTGTGTCCACGCATAACAAGGTGATGAGTAAGACACGTGTTGAACAGTTGGGTATCTTTATTCTTGAAACGTTTCGCCTACACGGTAGGCTTTTTCAGTTTGAATAAATGGTTTACAAAACCGACAAGTTGATAATTGACACTTGTACAACATTTGGGTATCTTTATTCTGTAAAGGTTTCGCCAGCCAGTGACTGTCAGATTCTGTCAGACACAGCAACAACTGCTCCATATTATCTGTCAGCAGTATATAACCTCCATCTCTGCGAATATGTTGCACTTTTGTGAAGATTTATAGACTGAACACATCGACTCCAGGCTGAGAGACTGATTGCCTCAACTCCTTATAATAACATAAGAAAGAAGGAACACTGCAGCAGGCCTACTGGCCTATGCGAGACAGGGCCAAGTCCCCTACCGGCCCAAGCCACTGGCAGGTAGGGGACATAACATCCTCTACCTTTCTCTGCATTGAACTGAAGAAGCCACTGGCTGGCGAAACGTTTCCAGAATAAAAATACTCGAATGTTCTTCAGTCAAATACAGAGAATAAATTGGAGGCAGCAATAGTAGTGGCGAGGTGAAGATGATCTAATAAATCCATCAACCTTGGAGAAAGAGGTTTTTGGGGTGGTCAGTCCCTCAGCCTGGAGAAGAGTTCAGCTTGGGGTCAGTGGCTTAAGACGGTAGGTGACTTGGACCGGCCTCACACGGGCCAGTAGGCCTGCTGCAGTGTTCTTTCTTATGTTCAATAGTCTGGAACTATGACAAGTTGCAGAAACTAGATATCACTTAGAAAATATTGTGTAAAGGTTTATGGATATGCTGAACAAAGGTTCAGAGTGGTGATTCTTTCCTCTCAGAGTTTAAGTCAACAGTGGTGACCTGTACTTAGCTCTGTGAAGATGTGTCTAGTGTGCTCTCTGTGAATCTGAACCAAGATGTCCTCTCTTGAGCAACTCTACCAGCAGCTGAAAGAGAGCTTAGGGTTGCTAAGCTCGAGATACGGCAATTGACAGAGGAAAACAAATGGATTCGTAGTAATCCTCCTGTTGTGAGTCCTCAGGTCAAGAGGGGAACCTGGGCAGTGGCTGGGCAACATGGAATGAAGCTGAAGATCAAGACTGTTGGAGTGGCAGAAACAACGAAGAACCAGAAGACTACTGTGGAAACTTCCAACCCATTTTCGGTGCTACCCGACAAATGTGGGCTGTCTAATCATCGAGAATGTCACGACGAACTCCGCCAGTGAAGGTAAGAATATTGTTTTAGTTGGGGACAGTCAGGGTAAGTTTATGGATAGGGCTTATTGTCTTAGGGACAGGAAGAGGAGGCAGAGGGTTTGTTTTCCTGGGGCTGGGATGGGGGATATTGTTAGCCATCTAGACGATATCATGAAAGGTAATGGGAGCAATCCTATTATCTGCCTCAGTGTGGGAGGCAACGATGTTGGCAGATGTAGGAGTGAAGATCTGATTAGTAAGTATAGGGCAGCAATAGAGATAATTAGGAAGAAGGGTGGGAACCCTGTGATATGTGGCATTTTGCCCAGGAGAGGAGTTGGAAATGAATGGTTGTTAAGGGCAATTGGAGTCAATTGCTGGCTGGACAAACACTGTAAGGAAAATTCAGTAACATTCATAGACAACTGGGACCTCTTCTATGGCAGAAATGACATGTATGCCAGGGATGGGGTTCACTTATCTAGGTTTGGGGTGGGAACACTGGCCAATGCAGTGGAGGGAGCTGTTAGGTATTTAAACTAGAAATAGATAGTGGTATGGGTTTTTGTGGAAAATCAATGAATTCTCAGTGTAGCGATAGTGTGAGTTTTGGGGAAACCAGTAATAGGCAGAATGAGGTGGAGTTATTGGTGAATATTGGAAACCCAGTGGCACTAAGAGACAGGGTCAGTAACAGGTATAATGGAGGAACAGAAATCAGCAGGAAGAGAAAAGAGAAGGCAGGTTTTCTAAAAATATTTTATACTAATACACGTAGTGTGAGAAATAAGATGGACGAATTGAGATTAGTTGCAAGTGCAGGTAATATTGATGTTTTTGCAATAACTCAGACGTGGTTTAATATGAAAAATCGGGATATGCCTGCTGAATGTCACATTCAGGGTTTTACATTGTTCCAAGTAGACAGAAGTATCGGGAAGGGGGGTGGGGTGGCACTCTATGTCCGTGATCATTTAAATTGTTGCATAAAAACGGGTATAAAGTCTGAAATAATATATACAGATTCTGTCTGGATAGAATTTTCAGAGGGGTGTGAAAAATTGATTTTAGGCGTGATATATCGTCCTCCAAACTTAGATAGGGAACAAGGAAGACTACTTTGGGAGGAAATTGTTAAGGCCACAAGGCACAATAACGTAGTAATTCTAGGGGCTTTAACTTTTAGTCAGATTGATTGGAATTTCTTTACAGGGAATTTAGAATCTTACGACTTTTTAGTAGTTCAGGATTGTTTTTTGAAGCAGTTTGTGACAGAACCTACAAGGGGAAATAACCTACTTGACTTGGTTCTGGCAAACAAGGAAACCCTTGTTAATAATTTAGAAATTACAAAGGAACTCGGCACAAGCGACCACAAATCAATTACCTTTAGCATTGAATGGATTCATGATAGTAGGGATAAATCAGTAACAGTCCCAGATTTTCGCATAGCAGATTACAATGGGCTTAGAGAACACTTATCATCTGTGGTCTGGGGTAACGAGGAGAGCTATCAATATGACAGCTTTCTTAACACTATACAGGCTGCCCAAAGAACATTTATCCCATATTAAAAAATTAGATATAGTAGAAATGACCCAAAATGGATGAATAATAGGCTCAAATATCTTTTAGGGCAGAAGAAAGGAATTTATAGGTGTATAAAAAGAGGTGAGGGTCATCTTATAAATCAGTATACTGACATTAAGAGGGACATAAAAAAGGGGATAAGAAAAGCTAAACGGGACAGAACCTACAAGAGGAAATAACCTACTTGACTTGGTTCTGGCAAACAAGGAAACCCTTGTTAATAATTTAGAAATTACAGAGGAACTCAGCACAAGCGACCACAAATAATTACCTTTAGCATTGAATGGATGCATGATAGGGATAAATCAGTAACAGTCCCAGATTCTCGCTTAGCAGATTACAATGGGCTTAGAGAACACTTATCATCTGTGGACTGGGGTAACGAAGAGAGCTATCAATATGACAGCTTTCTTAAAACTGTACAGGCTGCCCAAAGAACATTTATCCCATATAAAAAAATTAGATCAAGTAGAAATGACCCAAAATGGATGAATAATAGGCTCAAATATCTTTTAGGGCAGAAGAAAGGAATTTATAGGTGCATAAAAAGAGGTGAGGGTCATCTTATAAATCAGTATACTGACATTAAGAGGGACGTAAAAAAGGGGATAAGAAAAGCTAAATGGGACTATGAAATTAAAGTTGCTAGAGATTCAAAAACTAACCCAAAACGTTTTTCCATGTTTATAGAACAAAAGTTAGAGATAAGATAGGATAGGTCCCCTTAAAAATAATTCTGGGCATCTTACTGACAAGGAGAATGATATGTACTCTATTTTTAATAATTATTTTATCTCTGTTTTCACACAGGAAGACACCAATAATATCCCAGTAATTAATTTTTATAGTGGCCCTGAAGAAGATAAATTATGTAATATCAGTCACTAGCGAAATGGTTATGAAACAAGTAGACCGACTGAAACAAATAAATCGCCGGGTCCTGATGAGCTTTTTGCAAGGGTTCTTAAGGAAATTCAAAATGGAACTCTGTGAACCATTAACTAACATTTTTAATCTATCTCTTCAAACAGGCGTAGTGTCTGATATGTGGAAGATGGCCAATGTAATTCCTATTTTTAAAGCAGGGGACAAATCACTACCTTCAAATTACCGCTCAATAAGCCTGATCTCAATTGTAGGCAAATTACTAGTCAATTATAGCTGATATAAGGAGCCATCTAGATAACCATAATTTGATTAATGATACTCAGCATGGATTCATGAGGGGCCGTTCCTGCCTATCTAGTTTATTAACCTTCTTTAGTAAAGCTTTTGAGGCTGTTGATCACGATAAAGAATTCGATATTGTTTATTTAGATTTTAGTAAGGCTTTTGATAGAAAATAAGTCCTACGTAGTATTACAGAGGAGAGGAAGTTATATAAAGAAAAATAAGTCCTACATAGTATTACAGAGGAGAGGAAGTTATATAAAGGAAAAAGTTCTCGAGTCAGTAGTACAGAGGAGAGAGTAGCCAGTCTCCCGCCAAATACTTTGTTATGGTCACGTGACTGGGCGTACACGTGCGTCCTCTTTCACCTACACACCGCCGCACCCACCATGGTTTTCCCCTTCATTATACGGACCAGCCTTCGTTGTACTAATTTACATTAAGTGAGAGTGCCTCGTCATGGTGACATATCTACATAGCACGCGTGTTTCTCCACTCTCTCTGTATATCCTGGAGTATGTCGCCAGTGTAGTAGTTAGCAGCTGTGATATCTACACCACTTCGACCGAGCCTAACAATAAAAAAAAATGATACACAGTACACACGCACAAAAAAAATAAATAAATGCTAAAGAAAACTAACTCTTAATAAAACGCACAAATAAATACTATAGTACCAAGTTTAAATAACCAGCATTTAAAGAGGTCATTAAATTGGGATAGGCTTGCTATGGGTAAACCTAAAATGTGTTTAACAATCAGCGGCAGGCTGCAAGCTACCTGGAGTCTACCTGGAGGGTATTCCAGGGATCAACGCCCCCAGCCCGGTCCACGACCAGGCCTCCAGGTGGATCAGGGCCTGATAAATTACACACATGTGCAACACTTGGGTGTCTTTATTGAGGAAACGTTTCGCCACACAGTGGCTTCATCAGTCCATACAAAGAAGAATGGTGGAGAACAGGAGGAGTTTGAGGTAATCAGTCCCTCAGCCTTGAGTCGATGTAATCAGTCCATCAATTTTGAAAAGAGTACAGCATATGTGCGAAGAAGTGGCTTATATACTGTGTTGCACATGTTTGTAATTTATCAACTTGTCAGTACTCTGAACCATTCATCTACATGCCTGATCAACCAGGCTGTTACTGCTGGCTGCACGTAGTGCAATGTATGAACCACAGCCCGGCTGATCCGGCACCGACTTTAAGTATCTGTCCAGCTCCCTCTTGAAGGCAGCCAGGGGCCTATTGGTAATTCCCCTTATGCATGGTGGGAGGCTGTTGAACAGTCTTGGGCCCCGGACACTTATGGTGTTTTCTCTTAGCGTACCAATGGCACCCCTACTTTTCATTGGGGGTATTTTGCACTCTAGAGCTGCAATTTCACCTGCTTTGAACGGAAATGTTAATGTACCGCAGTATTCCAGCCTAGAGAGAACAAGTTATTTAAAAGGATCATTGGCTTCGCATCTCGTGTTTTGAATGCTCTCATTATCATCCTATCATTTGTAATCGTGGCACTGTTGTGATCCTTGATTGTGAGAATCCTCAGACATTACCACTCCCAGGTCCCTCACATTATTTTTCCGCTCTGTTGTATGATCAGAGTTTGTAGTATACTCAGTTCTAGTTATTATCTCCTCCACTTTTCCACAACGGAGTAGTTGGAACTTGTCTTCATTGAGCATCATACTGTTTTCCGTTGCCCACTGGAAAACTTGGTTTATATCTTCTTGGAGTTTAACCGTGTCCTCAGTAGATGACAGTCTCATGCAGATCCTAGTATCGTCTGCAAGGGATGACACGGTACAGTGGATTACATATCTATGTCTGATATGAGGATGAGAAACAGGATGGGGGTGAGTACTGTGCCTTGTGGAACAGAGCTTTTCGCTATGGCAGCTTCCGATTTAAGTCTGTTGACTGCTACTCTTTGTGTTCGATTGGTTAGAAAGTTGAAGATCCATATCCCCACTTTGCCAGTTATTCCTTTAGCACGTATTTTGTGAGCTATTACTCCATGATCGCACTTGTCACAGGCTTTTGCAGTCTGTGTATATTACATCTGCATTCTGTTTTTCTTCCAGTGCATCCAAGACCATATCATAGTGATCCAGTAGTTGCGAGAGGCAGGAGTGACCTGCTATGAACCCATGTTGCCCTGGATTGTGCAGTTTTTGGGAATCCAAGTGGTTTGCAATCGTGCTTCTTAGCACTCTTTCAAAGATTTTTATGATGTGGGACATTAGAGCTGTTGGTCTATAGTTCTTAGCTAATGCTTTTCTGCCACCTTTATGAAGTGGGGCTATATCCGTTGTTTTTAATGGCTGTGGAATTTCACCCATGTCTAAGCTCCTCCATAGTATACTTAGCGCACGCAAAAGGGGTTTCTTGCAATTCTTAATGAACACAAAGTTCCACAAGTCTGGGCCTGTGGCTGAGTGCATGGGCATGTTGTCAATGGCTTTCTCAAAGTCTATCGGAGTTAGGGTAATGTCGGAAATTTGGCATACATTGATGGAGTTTTGAGACTCATCCATGACAAAATCAATTGGATTGTCGATGTTCAGACTCATTAGTGGCTCGCTAAACACAGAGTCGTATTGGGATTTCAGTATCTAACTCATTTCTTTGTTGTCATCTGTGTAAGTCACATCTTGTCTGAGCAAGGGCCCGATACTAGATGTTGTATTTGCCTTTTTTTTGTATATGAAAAGAAATATCTCGAATTTCTTTCAGTTTCACTAATCGCTTTTAGCTCCTGTCTCTCCTGGGTCCTGTAAGTTCTTTAACTTGAGATCGATACTTTCCACTTCCTGGTCAGCGCTTCCTTCCATGTATCAGATAATCTAGCGTTCTTGAGGAGCTCAGTGATTCTTCGTCTTCTTCTGTAGAGGGAGCGTCTTTCTCTCTCCAGTTTACTTCTTCTTTCTTAGGGGAATATGCCTTGAACATACTTCAGCCGCCTAGGAAGTTGATCCTTTAAGGCACTGGTTTGGATCCATGTTATTTAAGATATCTTCCCAATATGTTTCATTTAAGACATGGTTCACCTGGTCCCAGTTGTTCTTGTTGTTGAAGTTGTATTTGAAGACACCTAGGGTTGAAAACAGTAAATGTTTAAAAGACATCATAAAGTTACAAATAAAGACAATGGATCAGGTCAGCAAAGGGAGACAGCAGAGGGCAGTAGTGTAAGAAATAAGATAGATGAGCTAAAATTAATTGCAAGTTCAGGAAGCATAGATATTATTGCTATAACAGAGACCTGGCTCAATCTGAAAGATACCTTTGATATACCTTTGAAGAGTTTCGAGAGTATCTCTCTCTGAGCCCGGCCATGGGCCAGGCTCGTCTGGTGCTTGCCTGGTCAACCAGGCTGTTGCTGCTGGAGGCCCGCTGCCCCACATATCCATCACAGCCTGGTTGATCTGGCACCTGGTGAAGATATTTGTCCAGAGATAATTTAGATTGCTGTATTAGACAAGATATAAAACTAGAAGCGTCAGCCACTGAATCTGGTTACAGCATCTCGAGGGCCGTGAAAAACTAATCTTGGGTGTGATTTACAGGCCCCCAAACCTTGATAGGGAATGCAGTAAACTTCTATGGGACGAAATTCGTAAGTCATCTACATATGAAAATGTTGTGCTAATGGGAGATTTTAACTTTTAGACAAATTGACACGGGCAATTTGACAGGAAATTTAGAGTCAAGTGACTTTCTTGATACGATTCAGGATTGCTTTTAAAACTGTGACAGAACCAACTAGAGGAAATAATCTGCTTGACTTGGTT
>WNWK01020002.1:0-36686 GCA_009830355.1 Cherax destructor | reverse complement strand
CTCTTGGCTGAGAGTGAAGGCACACACGGCACTTTTGGCAGAGTGAAGGAACACGGCACCTTGGCAGGGGAAGGACACACGGCACCTTGGCTGAGGAAGGCACACGGCACTTTTGAAAATGCCCCCGTCTTTCTGGCAGAAATTGGGTATTTTCGATCGTGTTATGGTTTTCCACTCATCAGTGTAAGGGAGCAGGACAGGGAGAGAAATAAAGAAGATAAGTAAAAGAAATAGGTAGTAGGTTGGTAATCAGCAACCCCAGGAGGTACTACCGTCCTGCTAAGAGTGTAAAACGAAAGTCTGTATTTGTTTTACATGATGGTAGGATTGCTGGTGTCTTTTTTCTGTCTCATAAACATGCAAGATTTCAGGACGTCTTGCTACTTCACTTACACTTAGGTCTCACTACACATACATATACACATATATGTATACACACTCATCTGAGTTTTCTTTGATTTTATCTTAATAGTTCTTGTTCTTTTTGCTTTTATTTTCATATCCATGGGGAAGTGGAATAAAATCTTTCCTCCGTAAGCCATGCGTGTTGTAAAAGTCAACTAAAATGCCAGGAACAATGAGCTAGTAACCCTTTTCCTGTATAGCTTACAAAAAAGAAAAAGGAAAACCGTCAAAGGGGGATGTTTGAATGTGCGTGGATGTTGTGCGAATGATAAGAAAGAGATGATTGTAGATGTTATGAATAAAAAGAAGCTGGATGTCCTGGTTTAAGTGAGACAAAGCTGAAGGGGTAGGAGAGTTTCAGGGGGGAAAAAATAAATGGGATTAGGTCAGGAGTTTCAAATAGAGTTATAGCTAAAGAAGGAGTGGCAATAATGTTGAATAATCAGTTATGGCAGGTAAAGGGGGAATATAAATGATAAAATCAAGGATTATGGGAGTAAAATAAAGGTTGGATGTGAAAAGTGGGTTATAGTAAGTGTTTATGCACCTGGAGAAGAGAGAATGTAGAGGAGAGAAGATTTTTTTTTAATTTTTTAATTTAATTCATGTTAAGCGCTAAACCTATTTGGGTTATTCAGCGAATACTTGTGGAGGCTTGATCCTCCGTCTGCTGGGCACGAGACAGACACGTCTCTATTTGTACTCACCTAGAGAGAGAGAGAGAGATTTTGGGAAATGTTGAGTGAGTGTGTGAGGAGTTTTGAACCAAGTGAGAAAATGTGGTTGGGGATCTTAATGCTAAAGTGGGTAAAAATGTTGTGGAGGGAGTAGGTAAATTTGGGTGCTAGGGTAAATGTAAATGGGGAACCATTAATTGAGCTATGTGTAGAAATAGGTTTGGTAATAAGTAAACATATTTTATGAAACAGAGGATAAATAAAGTACAAGGTATGATATAGACTGTAAATAAAAGTAGTTTGTTGGATTATGAATTGGTGATAAAAGGTTGATGGGTAGGCTTCAGGATGTACATGTTTATAGAGGGGCAACGGATATATCAGATCATTATTTGTTTAGCTACAGTTAGAGTAAAAGGTAGATGGGACAAAAAGAAAATGGCAACAGCAAGTAAGAGAGAGGTAAAAGTGTATAAACTATGGGAGGAGGAATTAGGGGAGATATAAGCAACTATTGGCAGAAAGGTGGGCTAGTGCAAGTAGGAGAGTGGGGGGTTGAAGAGAGTTGGGATAGTTTTAAAAATGCAGTATTAGAATGTGGGGCAGAAGTTTGTGGATATAGGAGGGTGGGTGCAGGAGGAAAAGGAGTGAGTGGTGGAATGAAGAAGATAGGTGTGATAAAAGAGAAAAGGTAGCTTATGAGAGGTTTTTTACAAAACAGAAGTGTTAATAGAAGAGCAGAGTATTGGAGAGTAAAAGAAAGGTGAAGAGAGTGGAGAGAGTGCAAAAGAAGAGCGGATGAAAGAATGGGAGGTCTGTCACGAAATTTTGCTGAAAACAATAAAAAATTTGGAGTGAGATAAACAAGGTAAGAAAGCCTAGGGAACGAATGGATTTGCCAGTTAAAAACAGAGTAGGGAGTTAGTAGAGGGGAGTTGGAGGTACTGGGTAGATGGCGGAATATTTTGAGGAACTTTTAAATGCCGATGAAAAAGGGGGGCTGTAATTCATGTACTGGCCAGGGAGGTACAACATCGTTTAGGAGTGAAGAAGAGCAGGATGTGAGTGTGGGAGGTGCGTGAGGCATTACGAGAATGAAAGGGTAAAGCAGCTGGAACTGACGGGATCATGACAGAAATGTTAAAAGCAGAGGGAGATATAGTGCTGGAGTGGTTGGTATTTATGTTTAATAAATGTATGAAAGAGGGGAAGGTACCTAGGGATTGGCAGAGACATGTATAGTTCCTTTATATAAAAGGAAGGGGATAAAAGAGATTGTAAGAATTATAGGGGAATAAGTTTACTGAGTATACCAGGTAAAGTGTATGGCAGGGTTATTATTGAAAGAATTAGAGGTAAGACAGAGAGTAGGATTGCAGATGAGCAAGGAGGCTTTAGAGTGGTAGAGGATGTGTAGATCAAATGTTTACAGTGAAGCATATATGTAACAGTATTTAGATAAAGGTAGAGAAGTTTCATTGCATTTATGGATTTAGAAAAGGCATAGATAGAGTGGATAGGGGAGCAATGTGGCAATTGCTGAAAGTGTATGGAATAGGTAGTAATTTACTAAAGGCTGTAAAGAGTTTTTATGAGGATAGTGAGGCTCAGGTTAGGGTGTGTAGGAGAGAGGGAGATTACTTCCCGGTAAAAGTAGGTCTTGGACAAGGAATGTGTAATGTCACCATGGTTGTTTAATATATTTATAGATGGGGTTGTAAAAGAAGTAAATGCTAGGGTGTTGGGGGAGAGGGGTGGGATTAAATTATGGGAAATTAAATGCAAAATGGGAGTTGACACAGTTACTTTTTGCTGATGATACTGTGCTTATGGGAGATTCTAAAGAAAAGTTGCAAAGGTTAGTGAAAGAGTTTGGGAGAGTGTGTAAAGGTAGAAAGTTGAAAGTGAACATAGATAAGAGTAAGGTGATGAGGGTATCAAACGATTTTAATAAAAAAAATTGGATATCACATTGGAGAGAGAGATTATGGAAGAAGTAAATGTTTTCAGATATTTGGGAGTTGACGTGTCAGCGGATGCTTTTATGAAGGATGAGGTTAACCATAGAATTGATGAAGGAAAAAAGGTGAGTGGTGCATTGAGGTATCTGTGGAAACAAAAAACGTTATCCATGGATGCAAAGAAGGGAATGTACGAAAGTATAGTGGTACCAACACTCTTATATGGGTGTGAAGCATGGGTTGCAAATGCTGCAGCGAGGAGGAGGCTGGAGGCAGTGGAGATGTCCTGTCTAAGGGCCATTTGTGGTGTAAATATTATGCAGAAAAATTCGGAATATGGAAATTAGGAGGTGTGGAGTTACTAAAACTATTTGTCAGAGGGCTGAAGAGGGGTTGTTAAGGTGGTTTTGTCATTTAGAGAGAATGGATCAAAGTAGAATGACTTGGAGAGCGTATAAATCTGTAGGGGAAGGAAGGCAGGGTAGGGGTCGTCCTAGAAAAGGTTGGAGGGAGGGGGTAAAGGGGGTTTTGTGGGCGAGGGGCTTGGACTTCCAGCAAGCATGTGTGAGCGTGTTAGATAGGAGTGAATGGATACGAATGGTTTTTGGGACATGACGATCTGTTGGAGTGTGAGCAGGGTAACATTGTGTGAAGGGATTCAGGGAAACCAGTTGGACTTAAGTCCTGGAAATGGGAAGTACAATGACTGCACTTTAAAGGAGGGGTCTGGGATTGTGACAGCTGGGAGGGACTATTCTCAGCTGTTGTATCTGAGCGCCTCTGCAAAGACAGTGATTATGTATGAGTGTGGTGAAAGTGTTGAATGGTGATGAAAGTTTTTTTTCTTTTTAGGGATTTTCTTTCTTTTTTGGGACACCCTGCCTCGGTGGGAGACGGCCGACTTGTTGAAAAAAAAAATAGTAAAAGAAAAACATTGAGAAGAATAAGAGCGCATCGTCAACACTGTACTTACTATAATCAACAACTTAGAGTTTTCCCATTAAATTCGCTCACACGGAGGAAAGAGACAATAAACTTTCATTATCTGGCCCCTCCTAGCCACACCCTGCGACTAACTTACCTTCACAGTATACAGGCAATCCACTAACATAGGACTAACATAGGACTAACATAGGACTAACATAGGACTAGCATAGGACTAACATAGGACTAGCATAGGACTAACATAGGACTAACATAGGACTAACATGGACTAGCATGGACTAACATGGGACTAACATAGGACTAACATAGGACTAACATAGACAGCATAGGACTAACATAGGACTAACATAGGACTAACATAGGACTAACATAGGACTAGCATAGGACTAGCATAGGACTAACATAGGACTAACATAGGACTAACATAGGACTAACATAGGACTAACATAGGACTAACATAGGACTAACATAGGACTAACATAGGACTAACATAGGACTAACATACGACTAACATAGGATTTGCAGCTCAGTTACATGAAAAGAAGCTTAACTATATTTTATAAGTATTTACACGTCTACAACTTCCTCCACATTATTGTCTATGATTGCAGGAGACGAACTAGAATGTTCGTCATTTGGGCGAGGAGGACAGAAACGTCGTTCTACCTTTTATTAACCATAAATTGAATGCGGCCACAAGCTTTTCATCTCCCATTAAGCACTTAATAAAGAAGAGCCCTGCCAGCATGTCTGACACCAGTACGTCTGACACCAGTACGTCTGACACCAATACGTCGGACACCAATACGTCGGACACCAGTATGTCAATCTGTATGGTAGTTGCAATATGGAATATGGGCAAAATACCCGAGAGAGGTGACCAAAGATTAAGGGGACATATATGCATACAACAGAGACGACCTAGATTACGCTTGAGTGTTTCACTGGAGTTTACAAGGTCACCTAATGAAGGGGAAAGAAGCAAAGTTGGAGCTAATGGAGAGACATTTGCCTAAACGTTGCTTTCTCTAGTCATTCTAGATAGAAGTGTCCAACCCAGAGGCTTAGAACTCTGGTAGTTGTAGCACATCCTTAAGTTATATAAGAAGAAGAAAAAGATGATGAGGAAGAAGACGTAGACAAAGAAGAATGAATGAATCTTATTGTATCCAGTTGGCCCAGTGGTTTACTCACTGGCCTGGAATTTAATGACTCACTTTCCATGAGATCTAACCCACATCCGTACGGTTGTTTGACTGTTACATCTAGCTCCCCCCCCCCCCTCACACAATCACTGTCTCATAAACAGTGATATAACTCCTCATTCACAAACTCACAATCTGTAGCTCCTACATAGCCACATATTACCCCTCATACACTCACTATCTCACAATTAGAGAACACAATATTGAAACCTGAAACACAGTTGTGTTAGAATGTAGAGTCTCCAATTTACGGCTGTCATTGTTTTCAAGAGATGACCAAGAGTGTTGTTGTTGGTCTTTTGATCCTCATATTTAGAGTTTTTGTTTTAACAAGGATGATTATAAGTAGGTTACAAGTATTATGGGTAATTTAGTTCCTAAAATAAAGACCTGATAGTTTCATTATTCTGCACTGTTTCATTTAGATCACAATAATTACTCGTCCATATATTTACTGCCCTAACAGGTTGATCAGAATTATAGTGAAGTAATTTACGTTATGTAGAATGTTGTATTGAGAATAGCGTCCCACATGCGCCGTATCCACAATACCTCTTTATTCAATCACTTTTAGCCAAATATTAATTTGATCACATTTTCTTTCATATCGGTTTTCATTTATCGTACCATTTGTTACCATTAATCTAATAGCAACGATTTATTTAGCAAGTTCCTGGTTTGACTTAACCGGTTATTTGTAAGTTGAGTTGTTTTATAAATGATGTGACTATAAAGTTGAAATAAAACAGTCTATGGGAAATATGTCCCATAAAATTCGCAACAAAGGTTCACGCCATAGATTTCCATGGGTAAATTATGTTTCTGGGACCGCATCCACGGCACACTTGCCCGGGATGCTTTGAGCCCAAATTTAAAAAATAATTAATCCCCCATTATTAGGAGTCAATTTTATCTAGTTATTACATAGATGGGTAATTAACTCTCTTTTTTCCCTCTCATTATTGTCAGTGGGAGGAATTTACATCTGCGCCTTTATTCTATTAGTCATCAATTTAACCATCAATAAAGGGTTGTTTAGTCTTGAAACTTCCTTACCAGAGAACAGTAGTTATGTTTCTCTCTAGCGAGGCACTACATAATACACGAATCTTGTATTATCTAGCGAGGCACTACATAATACACGAATCTTGTATTATCTAGCGAGGAGCTACATAATACACGAATCTTGTATTATCTAGCGAGGCACTACATAATACACGAATCTTGTATTATCTAGCGAGGCACTACATAATACACGAATCTTGTATTATCTAGCGAGGCACTACATAATACACGAATCTTGTATTATCTAGCGAGGCACTACATAATACACGAATCTTGTATTATCTAGCGAGGCACTACATAATACACGAATCTTGTATTATCTAGCGAGGCACTACATAATACACGAATCTTGTATTATCTAGCGAGGCACTACATAATACACGAATCTTGTATTATCTAGCGAGGCACTACATAATACACGAATCTTGTATTATCTAGCGAGGCACTACATAATACACGAATCTTGTATTATCTAGCGAGGCACTACATAATACACGAATCTTGTATTATCTAGCGAGGCACTACATAATACACGAATCTTGTATTATCTAGCGAGGCACTACATAATACACGAATCTTGTATTATCTAGCGAGGCACTACATAATACACGAATCTTGTATTATCTAGCGAGGCACTACATAATACACGAATATTGTATTATCTAGCGAGGCACTACATAATACACGAATCTTGTATTATCTAGCGAGGCACTACATAATACACGAATCTTGTATTATCTAGCGAGGCACTACATAATACACGAATCTTGTATTATCTAGCGAGCACTACATAATACACGAATCTTGTGTTATCTAGCGAGGCACTACATAATACACGAATCTTGTATTATCTAGCGAGGCACTACATAATACACGAATCTTGTATTATCTAGCGAGGCACTACATAATACACGAATCTTGTATTTTCTAGCGAGGCGCTACATAATACACGAATCTTGTATTATCTAGCGAGGCACTACATAATACACGAATATTGTATTATCTAGCGAGGCACTACATAATACACGAATCTTGTATTATCTAGCGAGGCACTACATAATACACGAATCTTGTATTATCTAGCGAGGCGCTACATAATACACGAATCTTGTATTATCTAGCAGAGCGCTACATAATACACGAATCTTGTATTATCTAGCGAGGCACTACATAATACACGAATCTTGTATCATCTAGCGAGGCACTACATAATACACGAATCTTGTATTATCTAGCGAGGCACTACATAATACACGAATCTTGTATTATCTAGCGAGGCACTACATAATACACGAATCTTGTATTATCTAGCGAGGCACTACATAATACACGAATCTTGTATTATCTAGCGAGGCACTACATAATACACGAATCTTGTATTATCTAGCGAGGCGCTACATAATACACGAATCTTGTATTATCTAGCGAGGCACTACATAATACACGAATCTTGTATTATCTAGCGAGGCACTACATAATACACGAATCTTGTATTATCTAGCGAGGCACTACATAATACACGAATCTTATATTATCTAGCGAGGCGCTGGATAATACACGAATCTTGTATTATCTAGCGAGGCGCTGGATAATACACGAATCTTGTATTATCTAGCGAGGCGCTACATAATACACGAATCTTGTATTATCTAGCGAGGCGCTACATAATACACGAATCTTGTATTATCTAGCGAGGCGCTACATAATACACGAATCTTGTATTATCTAGCGAGGCACTACATAATACACGAATCTTGTATTATCTAGCGAGGCGCTGGATAATACACGAATCTTGTATTATCTAGCGAGGCGCTACATAATACACGAATCTTGTATTATCTAGCGAGGCGCTACATAATACACGAATCTTGTATTATCTAGCGAGGCACTACATAATACACGAATCTTGTATTATCTAGCGAGGCGCTACATAATACACGAATCTTGTATTATCTAGCGAGGCACTACATAATACACGAATCTTGTATTATCTAGCGAGGCGCTACATAATACACGAATCTTGTATTATGTAGCGCCTTGATCTCTGTTGTGATTAAGGTTTCCTATATACAGAATATATATATCATGAATGTTATTCTCTGGCGACAAAAGTAGCAATGTTATATATGAACATAAAATTTGGTAAACAAGTGGCATAGAACAATATACCTGAAGAATCTTTGAGTAGTCATGAGAGTTGACCTAAAGTACGATAAACATGACTCACGAAATCGTAATGACACGATTGCAAACAAACCATACTACGTGTGGGGATGGAACTCCAGACCGACGCGCTAGCCGCTGGGCCAGCTGGCTACAATAAGATTCATCCAACTAGGTATATTATACACCATAGGAAGGTTAGCATAGGCACCACTGTGACCACAAATGCAAGTTTTTACAGACGAATCTCCCGCCTGCGAGGCCGTGACAAACTCTGGTTGTGGAAACGTTCGTCGATTGAGTCACACCCATCGGTGACCCCCCATCATCAACAACAGCCAGGAGTAAAAAGGACCTTGAAAGCTCTCGCGTCAAGAACATCGACACGCCTTTTTTTGTGTGTAAACTAACATCTGTACAAATTAGCTTTGAATTTAAGTATTATTTATCTAGTATTTCATATTTCATTTGTCTTTAAAGTAGGATTACTGTTTGTTTAATTGTTTAACATTTCTTTCATAAATTTTATAATAAATAAAGTGTTTATATTTGTATGTTATTGTTATATTTTCCATTTAGTAATTTTCCAAAGGAGGAGCCAACCTTGCTTAATCTTTGCTTAAAGATCTGACAAGGCTTATCTCAGCCTTGTCAGTATTTAGCATCTAGCAAGGCTGGCTCCTCCTTAGGAAAATTAATAAATGGAAAATATAATAACATACAAAAATAAACACTTTTATTAGAAAAACTCACGAAAAAAATATTAAACAATTAAACATAAGCATTAATCCTACTTGAACGATAAATGAAAAATTAAATATGTAAATATTAGGTGAATTCAAAGCTAATTAATACAGATATTTGTTTGTAGAAGGACGTTTCGATGTTGTTGACACGAGAGATCTGAATAGTTCGTTTTAACTCCTCGCTGTTGTTGATGATGGGGGGGGGGGGGTCACCGCTGGATGTGACTCACTCGACGAACGTTCCCACAACCAGATATGTGGAGCCTCGAATAACCATTCAGAATACCAGGAACTCAGGTGTAGTCACCACTTGAAGAATGATGTGTAGTTGCCTGGGTTTGGTTCTATCTGAACCACAGTTGTAGAGTATATAGTGACGTCTCGTAATCAATGTTAGGTCGTGGTCCTTCATTCACTCTCAGCTAACATTATGGTTGGTTCCTAAACTAATAATGTGGAGTACACAAAAAAAATTATTTACACTTTGTGTCATACTTCAATTGGGTGTTCAATTCTGTTTCCAAATTACATTAAACTCGACGAATAATTATATAATTATATATCAGTTGCTGCACGATCCAAGAAAGGTACCCCCATATACCATGTTCCCATTGTTTTGAAGAATTTGAAGGGAATCTAATAAACACTAATATTTAAATTTATTCAGTCAAATTGCTAAATTAAAGCCTGAATCCCAGACCTAACAAGTAGACAAAAAAGACCAATATCGTAAATACACAGTCATGTCAAGTTTGAAGCCACTCAGAAGATTCATTTTCAATGTATCAGTTTGGAAGGATTAAAACTAACCAGACGCGTCACTTAGAACTTATAATTGGAAAAGCAGTAACTCACTTTTTCATTTTTTTTTAAATTAAAGCAAATTCGGACATACACAGGCCTTTTCTCTAAGTAAGAATGACCAGTTTTTAAGTATGTAAGTAATTTGCCCTTACTCAAACTGAACTTATGGGGTATCATCCTTTTTACAGCATGCGGAGTCAGCATTTTTTTGGAGCCACTCAGAAGAAGCCTTTTTTTTAGTTATTGAATGACGTACATAAAACGTACCTAAAATTAACAAATTTGGACTTGTGCCACCCAATAAAATGGTCATATATGCCGTAAAACACTTAAGGGTATAGTGAAAGTGTCTGAGCCCTTACTACATGCTGGGGATGGGTAAAAGTCATTAAGCACTTGAACATTCCAGTTGTCCCAAGATCCTAGTCGTCCTTTACAGTAGCCTTGTAAATTTGAATCCGAAACTAAAAGTTGAAGAAAAAAAAAAGAAAACTCAGCCCATAATTTTATTAAGAAATAGACCATATAAATGAAGATTCAAAACATTTTGATATTCTTCCTTAAAATTTACGAAGGAGATGATCTTATTCAAACTTTTAAATTTTTAAAATAAAATTCTCTAAGACACAAACAATTATTTGTAGTTCACTGTTGTTCAGCACTATGGAACATTATGTGACAAGAACTGCAGCAGGGATAATGGAGGAACGGGGATGAGTGAGCAGAGGGAATATACTAAGAGAAGGTTTCTAAGTAATTATTACAAAACTAGTCAGAGCGCTAGAAACAAGATGGACGAGTTGAAATACGTTGCAAGTGCGGGTAATACCGACGTATTTGCCATAACTGAGACATGATTAATTTGAAGAATCGGTACATACTTACTGAATGTTACATTCAGGGTTTTAAGATGTTCATCGGGAAGGAAGATAAGTGACACTGTATATCCGAAAAGACTTGATTTGCTGCATAAAAAAGGGTATAACAACTCACGGTACACGTGTGAGGGTAGAAGTTTTAGAGGGGCATGAAAAAATGTATTTTAGGCATGATATACAGTCTCCCAAATTTGGATAAGGACTAAGGGAGAATACTTCGGAAGGAATCCGTTAAGAGTTCAAGGCATGATAATATAGTACAGTGGTTCATAATATAGTACAGTGGTTCATAATATAGTACAGTGGCTCTCAACTCGTTGCAGCCCATGGACCACCAACCCAATTATAAAAAATATCGTGGACCATTTCATTTTTTGAGTAATGATATATAAAGGCAAAACAAAGACATATCGCTGATTCACACTTTATTTTCGATAAATTTAAGAGTATATGCACCAATCTTCAGTTCATTACCAAATATATTGAACGTTCTGTGGACCACCCAAAATGTCACCATTGACCACCAGTGGTCCATGGACCACCAGTTGAGAACCACTGATATAGTACTTCTGGGTGATTTATACTTTAGTCAAATTGATTGGAATTCCTTGACTTAGAATCTAGTCAAACGACTTCCTAGAGGTAGTTCACTAAAAGTCCAAGATTTTCCTTTAGCAAATTACAATAGACTTAAAGAACACCTATGATGTGGGCTTGGGTAACGGAGGAACTATCAATATGACAGTTTTCTGAACTTTACAGGTATACGCGCTGTCCAAAGAACATATTCCCTATATACAAATAAGATCAAATAAAAATGATGCAAAATAGATAAACAGGAGAATCAAACATCTTTTACGGGAGAAGTAAGAAATTCATAGGCTATTCAATATATTCACAATAAATACGATGTTAAAAAAAAGATAAGAGCCAAACGAAACTCTGAAATTAAAGTTGATGGGGATTCGGAAACTAATCCAAAAGTTGTTTTCCAATTATATAGAACTAAGCGTAGAAAAAAGTTATGTCCACTTAAAGCTAACTCTGGATAGCTTTCTTACAACGAGAAAGAAATTCGCCCCTTTTCAACAATCACTATTTTTTAATCGGTCTTCACTCAAGAAGACGCAAACGATATCCAACTATTAAATATTCATGCAATTTCAATAATTAGGAATATGGTAATCAAACAAGTTGACCAGTTGAAGCAAAATAAATCCGCAGTCGCCAATGAACTTTTTTCAAGGGTTCATAAAGAGTGCAAGATGAAACTTTGTGCAAGATGAAACTTTGTACAAGAAGAAACTTTGTGCAAGATGAAACTTTGTGCAAGATGAAACTTTGTGCAAGATGAAACTTTGTGCAAGATGAAACTTTGTGCAAGATGAAACTTTGTGCAAGATGAAACTTTGTGCAAGATGAAACTTTGTGCAAGATGAAACTTTGTGCAAATGAAACTTTGTGCAAGATGAAACTTTGTGCAAGATGAAACTTTGTGCAAGATGAAACTTTGTGCAAGATGAAACTTTGTGCAAGATGAAACTTTGTGCAAGATGAAACTTTGTGCAAGATGAAACTTTGTGCAAGATGAAACTTTGTGCAAGATGAAACTTTGTGCAAGATGAAACTTTGTGCAAGATGAAACTTTGTGCAAGATGAAACTTTGTGCAAGATGAAACTTTGTGCAAGATGAAACTTTGTGCAAGATGAAACTTTGTGCAAGATGAAACTTTGTGCAAGATGAAACTTTGTGCAAGATGAAACTTTGTGCAAGATGAAACTTTGTGCAATATGAAACTTTGTGCAAGATGAAACTTTGTGCAAGATGAAACTTTTTTAATTTATCTCACCAAACAGGTGTAGTGTTTGAGAAGTGAAAGATGGATAATGTAAATCCTATCCAGTCCGCTAATTTAATTTTATCTATGTTCATTAGTAGCAATTCCTAAAAGAAAACATATCTATAAATAAAGCAAGATTACTGATGAATAATCCACCCGCGAGGGGGAAAGGCAGAAATTAAAAATGAGGGAGATAGATAGTTAGATAGATAGTTAGATAGACATATAGCAAGAGATTTTTAGACAATAATCTAACAGCAGATGACAGAGTTTTTCGACTACCACTTTCTTTGTAACCGTCAATATTGCTTCATTAAAGGTCATTCTACAGCTGAGCTTTTGTTAAACCTCACAACTAAGTGGCACCAAACACTGGCTGAATCGAAAGTCAACTGTGTAGTAACACTGGACATTGCTGGTGTTTTCGACCGAGTATGGCACCAGGGACTCTTGGCAAAACTGCTACTAGGAGTCGCCGGCTCTGCACTATGCCTCCTTAGTGATTACCTTCAAGGAAGATCTCTAATCGTGGTTCTCGACGGGACCGAGTCAGCAGGACATCTTATTGGTGCAAGTGTTCCACAGGGAAGTGTGCTTGGGCTATTGTTATGGATTGTTTACTTCGGTGATCTCCTTCCATGCATATGCAGACGATTGTACTCTGAGATTTACTTATTCAAGAGAGGAAATGTAAGTTATATCAATCGCCAGCTTATAGCTGTGCCAGCCTGGGGAAAACGATGGAAGGTCACATTTGCTTCTGAGGAAACACAAATAATGATTATGAGGATCTCTAGGTACCATGATGGTAATTCTGGAGCAGCGGGAAGAATGAGTGGGAGAGTGTTGGTAACCGGGGACGAAGTTGATATCCTTGGAGTGAAATTTGATTGCAACTGACCATAAAGAACTATGTTGTAAATCTTGCAAACAAAGTTGCCAAGAAGCTTGCTGCTCTTCGACGTATCTCACGTCTGCCCAACAGCAGAGGTTGCTAAATTTTGTAAGAGGAACTCGTTCATACCTTGAATATGTTCCACTTTATTGGACTGTCTGCCTTCCGTCTCATCAGCGACTTTTTGACAGAATAGAGAACAGAGCAGGACGGCTCATCTCTCGCCTGGACCCATCCTGGATAGATCTGTCATTTCAACAAGGTTTTAAACACAGGAATAGTAATTATGAAAGAAACCGATTACCAAGATAAAATGAATAACCTCCTAGATGATTTTGAAACCTATTCTAAACTTAGAAAGAATCCCTTAGAAACTGTTAACAGCAATTTCAATAAAACATCTATTGAAGGGCAAAGATGAATTAATTAAAAAAATTACTTCCACTAATCCATCTTTACCTTATATGTATGGATTAATAAAAACACACAAACCTGGTAATCATGTTAGACCAATTATTAGCTCCATAGGTTCAGTTTCTTATAAACTTTCTAAATGGCTTGTTGATATTTTGAGCCCAATTGTCGGAAAAAATTCTAATTTTAATGTTAAAAACAACTTAGATTTAGTTGATAAATTAAGCACCTTGACTGATTTAAATGACTTTAATATGGTTAGTTTTGATGTTACCTCCTTGTTTACAAAAGTTCCAGTTGATGAATTACTTAGTTTCTTATCTGAAGAACTGGTTAATTACGATTTACCATTGCCAGTTCCTACTATCATTAAACTTATTAAACTTTGTATTGTTGATGCAAAATTTGTATTTAATGATGAGTTTTACACTCAGAAATTTGGTATGGCAATGGGAAATCCTCTTTCACCTGTTCTTAGTAATTTATATATGGAATTTTTCGAAACAAGATTGCTTAACACAATCCTTCCCAATAGAGCTAAGTGGTATAGATATGTTGATGATATTTTGTGCCTTATGCCTAAGAATGTAGACATAAACCATTTCCTTGTTAAATTAAATAGCTTAGCTCATTCTATAAATTTTACTGTTGAATTCGAAGTAAATAACTCATTGCCATTCCTAGATGTTTTTATTATTAAGGGTAACATTGATTTTAAATTTTAAATTTACAGAAAACCTACAAATAACTGTTCCTATGTACACTATTATTCTTCACATCAAGATAGAGTTAAAGTGTCGGTTTTCTCTTCAATGTTTTTGAGAGCTTTACGTATTTGTAGTCCAGAGTTCATAGATGAAAAAATCTCTAAAATTTTTGAAATAGCTAATGGTTTAAAATACCCAAGAAACGTAATTGATAAATCTTTTAAAATAGATAGAAATACTTTTTACAATCCAAAAAGGGACAACCAACCTTATTCAACTAAAAATATGTTGGTTCTCCCTTACCATGAAAACTTGGTTGATATGCCTTCCTTTCTTAAGAATTTTAATATCAAAGTTGTATTTAAAAATCTTGATACAGTAAAAAGACTTATGATAAAAAATTCTCTCCAAAATGCTGACGGGTGTGTCTATAAGATTCCTTGTAAAATATGTGATAAGTAAGACTGGAGAAAGGGATGGGTAGACTGCATATTTTTGGATTGTAAGAATGCTTTCGACAGCGTACCACGCAATAGACTGCTTGAAAACCTAAGCAGCAATAGACGATTGGTCCTCTCGATAGGAAACTTTCCCGATTCTGGTCACCGTATTACAGAATGGATATAAATGCACTGGAAAACGTACAGAGGAGGATGACAAAGTTGATCCCATGTATCAGAAATCTTCCCTATGAGGATAGACTGAGGGCCCTGAATCTGCACTCTCTAAAAAGGCGTAGAATTAGGACTGCAGCATCCCCCTCTTCCTTCAGAGTGCAAGTACTGTACTTCCCACCTCAAGGACTGCAGCATCCCCCTCTTCCTTCAGAGTGCAAGTACTGTACTTCCCACCTCAAGGACTGCATCCCCCTCTTCCTTCAGAGTGCAAGTACTGTACTAAGTTTATTACGGTCAAACTGGTAAAAGTCTTGAACTAAGATTTTACCCATCCAATTGATTTTCAAAATGCTGAGAAGGTTGTATCAAGCAAGTCCATGGTTGAGAGGAATATAATAGAATCATGTTTCATTAAAAGTAGTTTTGAAAATAACATGAATATTTCTTTTGGTTTATATAAATTGGATTAATTTATAATTAATAAAATTTGGGAAGAATTTAATGATAAATTGCACTAATCTTAATTCTTGGGAAGAGTTTCAGGTCCTTTCTTATGTTCCTCTTCACAGAGTCGTGCGTTGTTACGCTACTGTGAGGTGTGGTCTTTGTTAGTATGATGTGACTGTGAGGTGTAGTCTTGCTCCTTTATAAGCCTTCTTGTCTTGTTTTCTTTTATAGTTCCTTGATAATGTGAGTAGTCACGAAAGTGCTTGGAATTCTTCTATTTTTTCATAGTGGTTGTCTTGCATATATATATATATATATATATATATATATATATATATATATATATATATATATATATATATATATATATTGGTTTTTTTATTAACACATCGGGCGTTTCCCACCAAGGCAGGGTGGCCCGAAAAAGAAAAACTTTCTTCATTATTCACTCCATCACTGTCTTGCTTCAGGGAAAACTCGAGGTTCTCTCTGAAGCTGTTTGAATATTGTTTTCTCCTACCACCCCCTATATTTTATATTCTGTGGATACTTTATTTAAAAACAAAATACATTGACAAAGATACAATAGGGAATAGAACAACATAGATTATAACTCAGAGCTACATCTCGAATACTTCGTCCAGCTCCCCATCGGTGGGCCGTGTGCCCAGAACGCTGCAGGCATTTGTCCTCTGGATCACAACACTGAGTCTCTGGAATAGGAAGCTGGCTGCACTGTGGTCCTTGGTTTCTATGATGAGTTTTTCACCCAGCTCTTTGAGGAACTTTAGAGAACGCTTGCAATATGCTCCAAAAGTCTCCGACCCTATTGGGATGAAGTTATTCCAAGGGCAAAGGCCTTCATATTTGCGGGTCTTCTGGGTCTCCCTGTGGCTGGCAGCTCCACCCCCTTCAGCAACGGAGTATGATAAGTAGGTGTCCTCCAATGTGGCGGCACAGGTGTAGTCCCAGGCAATCTGCTTACCATCCTTCCAGTGAAGCATAGTGGCTCCATCAGAATTCTTTGATTTCCATCAGACCTCCGCACTTGGGGTTCCCGTCGGACTGGGCTTCTCTTTATGATGTCGTTGACCTCATGTCTAGCATATTTCCCTTCTGATGTGTGAGACACGAGACCATGAAGTCCGAATTGATCAGCCGTCGCCCTGCCGCAAATACACCTATGTTCGGCGAGTATGGGGGCGGTTAGAAGAGCAACACTAATCCGAATGGCCTGTGGGTCGACTCGAGTGCTCAGGGAGGAATTCGGAACAGCTAGAAGGAAATCTCCTGAGTGTGGTGCCTTCATCGCTAGGAGATTAGCTTTGTCCTTTCCTGAAGCAACGGTGAGCATTGTGTTGGCGATTTTTTCTATGATCGGTTTGTCCCAGTGGGACTGTTTGTGCTATTTGGGAGGAGCTGGTCTAATGGAGCAGTCTGCAATGATGTCCCACCGCATGGCTGCTTCAGTGAACCTGGGGTCTTGAGCTTCTACTGCGTCTCTCAAGCGTTCGGGAATAATCTTCTTGACTAATCCACTGGAAGCCGAACACGAATACAGAAATGAAGATAAAGCTACCTGCGTTGCTTGGCGTTGTTTGAGCTGTTTGAATATTTTCTTCTCCTACCACCCCCTATATTCTGTATTCTATGTGAACTTTATTTATAGACTGAATAAAGTGACGAAAAAAATACGAACATGAATAAATAAATTGGTACATTATATCAAAGATTATGAATCTCCTCCAGCTCCTCCAAAGTCAGACGCAAGCCAAATATGCAGCAAACATTTTCTCTCTCGATGGCCACACTGAGGCGCTGGAACATGAAAGTGACCGCCCTCAGGTCTCTAATGGTATCGATGAGTCTGGAACCCAGTTCTTTAAGAAAGTGTGTGGCGTTTTTTCCCCATGATCCCAAGGTCTCTGATCCTACAGGGACAAATTGATACTGTTGGCTAATGTCTCTCTACTTGCCGATCTTGTACTCCTCCCTGTGGTCAGCAGCTCCTCCCTGTCGCCCGACACTGTGGTGGATGTAGGTGTCAGACAGCGTCGACACACAGGTATAGTCCCATGCTAAGAGCTTGCCATTCTTTCAAGGACAGATGATGATCCCATCAGAGCGGTTTGCTGGATTGTGGGTATTGTTGGCTGCTAGTGATCTGGTCTTTCTCTCGACTGGGCATCCAGCTGTAGCAATTCTTCTCTTTATGATATCGTTGGCTTCGTTGTGTCTTGTGTGCCAACCCTTGGTTTTGGAGCAGTTAAGACCATGTAGACCATATTGGTCGGCTTGCATATAAAAAACAAATACACATATATTCTGTATGAATTGGGCAGCAAGGCGGAGAGGTACTGCAATACGGAAAGTCTTAGGGTCGAGGCGTGTTCCTAATACCGAAATGGGAACTATTTGGATGTCACCAGAGTGATATGCACTCACAGCTTGTAGACGGGCAGTCTCCCTGTCTGATGTTATATCCCTAAGCATGTTGGCGAGTACCTTTTCAGTGATGGGACTATCCCAACTTGACTGCTTGTAGGCCGTTTGATGCTATGGAAGATGATAGGAAAGCTGGTAGGGCAATCTGGTAGGATTTGCCTACACCCAGCCCCCCAAGCCTGACTGGAAGTGAGGCTTGCAAACACTGTCCATCTTCAAGGGAAAGATTCAATATACGCTCTAGCATGGTTTTTAGAAGGGAGTCATATTCCTTGAGTTTCTTACTGCTGAAGGCTGGGAAGCATCTCAGGAAGTAGGGAAGTTTTGGGATGGACAGGCACCTGGTGAGTAAGTAGAAGGCATCATGTGTATTAATATTTTTCATCCTGCCTTCCATCATCCTGAGTTCTGAGATTTTCTTTTCTAGGATCAGATCAATGACACTGGGCCCAATAGTAGCACCAAGGACCCAATAGTAGCACCAAGGAGAGTGCTGTTGACTGGATCAATGGCTCGTGCTCCTGGTAAAACTGCACTAATATTCTGGATCATTAGACGATTGGTAGAAACTATTTCACATTTGATGGTGTTTAAAGATAGGCCCAGGCTCTCTCCCATGTCTTAAAATTTTCTGATGTCCTCCAGAAGTGATTCTTTAGTGCCAGTTATGGTACCATCATCCAAGAACCAGATATTGAGCTCACTGGAGAGCGTTTCTATGACCTCCTTGATGACCAGACAGAATATATAGGAGGCGAGAGGGTGCCCCTGTTGCACACCCTCACACGAGTCAATTTCTTGGTCCCTAAGCAGTAGTTTAAAAGTCACACTATAACATGACTGTGTGAAGGGATAGAGGGAAGTGTCTAGAAACTGCTTGGAGAGCAGCATCCCTTCTGACTAAGTTAAAAGCGTTGACAAAATCCAATTTGATCAAGGCATTTTCATCGGACATGTTGTTGATGTATACTCGTGCTGCATGGGCAGCTGCTTCACAGCCTTGTTGAACAACAAAACCGAGCTGAGTTGGTTTCAAGATTGCGGCAGCTTCTTGACTCCCCCTTCTTACTGCAGCCTTGGCAACTAGGCGCCGAAGGGTGTTGCCCACTGCAATGGGGCTGATTACTCCATCATTTTTCCGGAGGGCACATAGTGAGGCACCAAAGAAGAGGGGTCAATAGCATCCGGGACACTGCCAGCCAGGCACACATTTGAAAATTTGGTGAGTTCAGACAGCAACGTCTCAGAAACATCACCAAGTGCTGGATTGAGCATTTGTTTAAAGAAACCATTTGAGTGAATTTGAAATGGTCTTATAATACCTTGAAATGTTATACAAAAAGAACTTATATCGGGTGTTATACTTTTGGACCAATAACAAAATGTATATATTTTAGATTCGTCTTCTACTAGAGACCTATTCAGCTTTTCTTAGTAAATGTATAGATTCATAGTAAAAATTAATAGGAGTGAATAATATCGAAACAAATAATAATAATATATATATATATATATATATATATATATATATATATATATATATATATACTGGACTTATTCGGAAATTATAGGAGAAATACGTTTATAAGGAATTATAAATGCCTTTATTTGAAGAAATATGCTAGACTGCTTGGTCCAGGAGCTGGAACATGAGAAGAGGAATGAAGTGTGAGGTTGAGATAATGGTATGGAGAGGGAGTGGTGATGATCGATTCGAGGAGTTGTAGGAGGGAAGGTCTTAGGCAGATCTTGATTTGAGGAATTGTAGCTTAGTTACTTATGTGTATTGTAGAGAGGAAGAGGGGATGATGTTGATGGTGGCGAGAGGGGGGAATCCTTAATCTGTAGTGCAGTGGATATATAAGTCTTTTTTACATTATTGTTTAAAATTGTTTATCATTTTAGTATTTTTTTACCATATAATGTTTTAATTTGTACAACTGTTGAAGAAAATTGCTTACTATTGTGTCAATGTTTACCAGTGTTAATTTTTTTTTTTACCAGTATTGTAATCTTGAAGAATGTTTTTACCATTCCTTGAACGTGTCTTTAAGCTGCGTACCTAATTAAGATAAGAATAACTGTTTACCTTTAAAAATGTTTGATTCATTATTTCTTTAATCTGTGTACCTAATTTAGAAAATAAAATTGTTTACTAATAATATATTCTTGAAGAATAAGCTGTATGCCTTATTTACGAAATATAAACCACTTGTAAACATACCTTAAGAAACGTAGGTATTGTGCCACTTGTTACATCAGAAATAAGGTGTCCCGACGAGTTTGAGGATGGGTGGGAGGGCGCCAGGGTATGCTGGTAGGGGAGATAGAGTAGGTAGTGGGTTTGGAAGGTGGGATCTTTTCAGTGGAATTGGAGGTAGGGTGGTTGTGATGGAAAAGTTCATTAGAAAGGAGTGGACGTATGAATGGTGGAAGTTTGTTGGGTAGTATGCTTGTTCTGTTAGGTGTGTACATCGTTTCCCCTACTTCCTATTCCCCTTCCCCACCCGGAGGAAGTTGACGTGTGTCCCTCCGACCAGTTGATACTCACTTGACTTTCGACTCCCATCAAGTCTGTAAGTATTCAATCTATTTCCATTTAATAATATATAATGTGTTTTGGTTAATTTGGTTTAAACAAGAGCTTAACTCTTATTTAGGTTTTTATTCTGCTAATTTAACCTGGCCTGATTAGGACTTACAGAGTGTAACTTTTGTCCTCACCATAACTTCTAAAGGCAGTACACCTAACAAGTGAGTGATTTCTCATGTGGTTTATTATTTTCTGTTACTTTATTTTAGCCTTGATTGTCAGCTTGGGTCATCCGACACAGGCGAGGTAAGAGAGGCAGCATAGATCTTTCACAGATCTGAGCTTTAATCTGAGATCTGTACCTAAACTGGTCCCCTTCCACTCGTAGCTGACACACAATCAGCATCCTACAGCCGTTCTCCAGTTATTACCCCACCACAGTTTCATTGTGGTTCACAACTGGCGACTCTACTGCTTCGGAAAAGTTGTCTGGAGATCCCAGTACCTTGGTTCTTCAGAATCAATACTCGTATTGAAGTCACTCACTACTTACTTCAAGTGTCACAATAGTCATGTCCACCTGTGGACCCCCCCCCCCTCCTTCCTTCTTCTCGACATCAACAACAGCTCAGGGTTCCAAACCACGATTCAGAGCTACATGCCCAGAACATCTGCACAACACCTTCTTCCCCCCCCCCCTTTTTAATTTATCAAGGGTGTACATATTAACTTTTAGTCACTAATTATTTATATATTTCATTTTCCATTCTTTGCTTCAGGTAGGATTAATTTCATGTTTACTTCTTTTATATTCTATACTAATTCTAGATGTTAATAAAATTGTTTATCTTATTATATTATCATTGATTTTTCTCTCTTAATTTCCATAAGGAGGAACCGGCCTTGTCAAATACTCTTTGAGGGTCTGATAGGGTTGTTGAACCTTCACATTGGTCTTGGCTGGTAATGGACTTGTGATGTGATCTTGATTCAGAGAATTAGATCATGGGTGATGCAGACGGGTGAGTGTTACCTTTTTTTCACAAGAGCTGGATTATTGGAGATGATAGTAAGCTTCTTTTATCAGAGTATCACCAAAAAAATTAATGGCTTCCAGGTGCGCCTGAGACCTGTGGCAACCAGGTGGCCCAGACCACGAGTAAAAATATGTTAATGATTACTTTGTCTTGAAGGAAATTGTTTTATGTTTTTTTCGGGAAGTCTTTTATCTGAGTGACTATTTAATTTAATAGCTTTCATGTGCGCCTGATGCCTGGAGCAAACAGGTGGACCGAGTCCACAAAGTTTTGTCTAAACCAGATAGAGAAACATTCGAATGTATATCTATTCGTAATGTGACCGAAAAAAAGTTGCAGTGCATAGATGGAAGGATTGCCAGCCTTTGATGATAAAACATACCCTTTGAGTAATTCCAGTTCAGTATTCTAACAAAGCGCAGAACGTTAACCAATAACTTCTATGTGGATTTTTTTTCTTTGTAATGTTGTTTCAACTTGAATATGTACTTATTTTTTCAGTATTCTTGAAGAAGCTATATATGCTTGCCTTTTTTTGTAATTGAAGATTGAGACACTTATGCAACATATGGGAATCTGTATTAAGGAAACGCTTCGCCACACAGTGACTTCATTACTTTCTACAAGTGATGGACTGAACACATCGAGTCCGGGCTAAGAAACTGATTACCTCAAACTTCTCGTCTCCTTACTTCTCTATACTTTGTATAGGACTGATGAAGCCACTATGTGGCGAAACGTTTCCTTAATACAGATTCCCATATGTTGCATAAGTGTCTCAATCTTCAACTTGTCGGTTTTCAAAACCATTTATATTTTTTTTGTAATTGCTTACCATTATTTAAATATGTATATCTAATTAGAAAATAAACATTCTGGAATATGCTTACCATTATTTTAATCTTTATATCAAATTTAGATACACAAATTATTCTATATATCAAATTTAGATGACCTCAGGTGTTGTTATTAGTATTTCTAATTTAGAAAATACCTTAAAAAACCACTAATGTGGTTACCATGATTTTAAAAACTTACTAAAGTCTTATATCACGGAGTGGTAAATACACCTTAAGAACCAAGGGAGTGAGATGCATCAAAATATATACATATTAAGAAAAAAATTTCCCTATAAGTATGTGGAATCATGGATGACAGCGCCAGGTCGTTTACTAATGTCCTCTGACAAAGTGGATCAAACGGCTGCCTTATATACTAATGCCCTCCGGCAAAGTGACTCATACAACCTTCTTTCCCTCTACTGTGCATGCATATGTCTGACTGTATGTGTTTTAGTGTATGTGAATTTGTGTATGTTTTTATGTGAGTGATTGTGTCTGAGCGAAAGTGAGTGGTTTTGTGTTTGTGTTTAACTGTTAGTATGTGTGTGTATTTTTTTGTGCGTCTGACACTTCATCACGTACCAACACTCGATGTTTCCTTCCTATTAGGTATTCCCAGGTCCATTGTAGTACTTTCCCTCCTATTCCTGTCTGTTCTTCTAGTTTTTCAACCAGTCTCTTGTGTGGTACTGTGTCGAAAGCCATCTTACAGTCCAAAAAGATGCAGTCTACCCATCCCTCTCTCCATGCGAGTGATAATGTCAGAGGATCTCGCCTTCAAAGACCACAACAATGTATCTACTGCATCTGCTAGGAAAATGATAGGATGGATAATGAGAACCTTCAAAAGTAGGGACGCCAAGCCAATGATTCTCTTCAAATCGCTTGTTCTCTCTAGGCTTGAATACTGCTGTACACTAACTGCCCCCTTCAAGGCAGGCGAAATTGCTGACCTGGAATTCTCCAGGTACAAAGAACTTTCACGGCACACAAGTACAATAAGGCACCTAAATTTCTGGGAACGGTTGAAGTCCATTGATTTATATTCCCTGGAACGCAGGCGATAGAGATACATAATAATATACACTTGGAAATTCCTAGAGGGATTAGTACCAAACTTACACTCGAAAATCACTCTTTATGAAAGCAAAAGACTCGGCAGGAGATGCAACATTTCCCCAATGAAAGGCAGGGGCGCCACTAGTACACTGAGAGATAACACAATAAGTGTCCATAGCCCAAGACTGTTCAACTGCCTCCCAGCATGCATAAGGAGGATTACCAATAAACTCCTGGCTGTCTCTAAGGCACCTAAAGTCAGTACCTGACCAGCCGGGCTGTGGTTCGTACATCAGTTTGCGTGCGGCCAGCAGTAACAGTCTGGTTGATTAGACCCTGATACACTATGAGGCCTGCTCTCAGACCGAGCCGCGGGAGCGTTGACCCCCGAAACCCTCTCCAGGTATACTCCCCTTTCTTACTTCTCTTACCTTGTCATAGAACTCCAGTAGGTTCGTTATACAGGATTTCCCTTCCCTGAAGCCGTGTTGGTGGTCATGTATTAGTCTATTCCGTTCTAGGTGCTCCACCGCTCTTTATCCTGGTAATCTTCTCCCATGACTAGATTCTATACATGCCAGTGACACTGGTCTTTAGTTTAATGCTGCATGTCTATCTCCTTTCTTAAAAATTTGAACTACATTCGCTGACGTTCACACCTCAGGCAGTTGCTCTGTTACTATATGTGTTGATTATTGTTAGTGGCATACAGTGCCTCTGCTTTATATCTCAGGACACATGGAGAGATGTTGTCCGGTCCTAGTGCCCTTGAGGTACCTAGTTCGCTTAGCAACCTATTCACCTCGGTTGTGTGTAGCGTCCAGCACTTGTTGGTGTACCCTACATCCATGTTTCTGGAATCCTTTGTCTCTACTGAAAATACTTCCTGGCTGTTTCTTGTGATCTCCCATCCTCTCTCAGCCTGATTACCTGGTCATTGTTGTATTCCTCCTGAAGTGGCTGTACAACAGCTTTGCATTAGATTTGGCTTTTGATGCTATGTCATCCTTGTATTGCCGATGGGTCTCCCTCCTTTTTCATGCATATTCATTCTTGGCTCTTCTGCTCATCTCTTTATTTTCCTGGGTCCTTTGTCTTGTACACTTTTTCCATTCACATGAGCTCTTACTTTAGGTCTCATATTCCTTTTGGTGAACCAAAGGCTAATTCTGGTCTTCCCGTTGTTACTGCTGCCCTTGGGTACGAACCTCTCCTCTGCCACCTTGCATTTTGTGGTCTATTATTCCATAATTTCACTTACTGTCTTTTCCTCCAGTTCATTTCCCATTGCACATCATGCAAGAATTTCCTCATTCCCATGTACTCCCCTCTGTTGTAGTTTTGCTTCTCCCATCCTACTCGTGCTGCTTCACTCTCCACTGTTAACTCTACAATGTATTTGAAGCTCAGGATGGGCCTTTCATACGTGATATCTCCAGTGTCTGAACTACTCATGGTGAATATGAGGTTCAGCCTTGCTGGGTCATTCTCTCATCTCTTTTTGGTAGTGTCCCAAACATATTGACGCATGAGGTTTTCCAGTACAGCCTTCATCATCTGAACCCTCCACGTTTCTGGTTCCCCATGTGGCTCTAAGTATTCCCAGTCAATCTTCTTGTAACTGAAAATCACCCACATCATACTCTTGTCTTGGCCTCCTCTTTTTCTGTGGTGGGTTGTACATTACTGCAGATCACCTCTTGGGGCCTCCAGTGTGAAGTGTTTCCACTATATAGTATCTTTCTTCCATTCCGCTAGTTTCTTCCAACTCCTCAAAACTGTTTTGGGTTAATTTGATTCGGTGCAGTGCTAGGGTAGGGGCTGAGGCTGTTCCATAGGTGGTTCTGAGGGTGGTTGTTTCATGGTCCTCCCTAGTCTTGGCACCAATGCCTGTGTCTAGCCTTGTGTCTCTTTCGTGCCTCTTGCATTTTTGTATCCTCTCCCTCAGTTTCTATTGTTCTGTTCGTGTTCTGTCAAAGTCGAGGTGCACCTTCTGGTATTTCATTGAGTCTTTTAGCCATGGTTCCTTTTGGAGGATCTTTTTTTCTGCTCCGTTTCTGTCTTGAAAATCAATTTGACTGGAAGACTTTTTTCCTCCTATTCTCTCAAAATTTGTCAGGTCAGTCATTTCATTTTTCTTCTGTTTGAGTGATGATATTTTCAATATTTTTCCTTTCCCTGTCATCTTTCTTTACATGTTATCCCATCAGCCTCCTGAAGCCAAATAATAAAAATTGACCTCTTCCTCTACACTTCCCATTGCATTTTCCTCTGAATCTCTGGATCTGCTTTAAGTATCATCATTGATGATTCCTTTATTTCCTGAATCTCTTGGTTGCCTGATAGCGCCTATTCCTGAGACCTATCCCATTCCCTACACTCATTCCCCTCTCTGACCACTGTTCCTGTACCCATCAGCATGTCACTCTCACACCTCAACATTACCTGGGCCGCCTGATAGAGCCTCTGCGTAGGAGCGTCATCTTCCCTTCTTTGTCTCCTCGCTGGTTGCTCATGTTTCTGCTCTTGATGCTAGCGCCGCCCTTCTGGATTTTCGCTCTATATCCTGCTTCAGTATTTACACTTCAAATTTATGATTCCATGTCCTGGCCTCTGCAGCATCGGCTTCAGCTCCGACTTTTTGCTCTCTGCAGTAGCCGTCTTTTCTTCCATTTATTTGTAAAAATCTAGTTTCCTCTCCCACTCTTATTCCAATCTTCTCTTAAGCTCTGTTGTCCATTCTTCTTTTCTAGACCAATTTTCATTGGTTCTCTGCCTCTTCGTCCTCCTCTTTGGGATCCCATTTTTTTTATGCACTAATTACGGAAAAAGATACAGATTGTGTATGTGCGTTTGGGTGTGTGTGCATGTATGTGGATGTGTGTGAATATGGGTGCATGTGTGAGTGTGTGTACTCACCTAATTGTAATCACTTAATTGTGGTTGCCGGGGTCGAGTCAGTGTGTGTGGGGGGGGGGTGAGTAGGTGTGTGTGTGTGTGTGTGCTCCTTTGTACCCGCTTATTTGTGGTTGCAGGGATCGATTCATAGCTCCATGCTTCCTTACTTCGCTGATCGCTACTAGGTCCACTCTCTTTCTTACATGAGCTTTATCGTACCTCTTCTTAAAGTTATTTATGTATCCAGCCCCACACTACATCACTCTCCTGATGTTCCACTTCCTGACAACTCTATGACTGAAGAAGAACTTCCTAACATTCGTATGACTCATCTGAATTTTCATCTTCCTGCTGAGACCCCTTGTTGCTGTGCCTCATCTCTGAAACATTCTTGACGTGTTTGACTAGGTGAGAGTTCCATACTGGTGCTGCATACTCCAATATGGGCCTGATGTACACGGTGTACAGTGTAGTGAACGACTTCTTAATCATGTGTCGAAACGCTATTCTCAGGTTTGTCAGGCGCCCATATACTGCAGCAGGTATTTGGTTAATGTACGCCTCATGAGATTGTGTGTACTTCCCTAAGTGTATTCACCTAATTGTTTTTGCAGGGGTCGAGTCATAGCTCGGGTGTGTCGAGTCATACCTCGTGCGTGTGCACACTCACCTAATTGTGGTTGCAAGGCTCCTGGCTCCCTCTTCACTGGTCGCTACTAGGTCACTCTCTCCCTACTCCATGAGCTGTATTATACCTCATCTTCCATATGTATGGATCCTGCCTCCACTACATCACTTTCCAGACTATTCCACTTCCTGACAACTCTCAATGAGGAAGTACTTCCTAACATCCCTGTGACTCATCTGAGTCTTTAACTTCTAATTGTGATCCCTAGTTGCTTTGTCCCATCTCTGGAACATTCTGTCTCTGTCCACCATGTCCATTCCTCTCAGTATTTTATGTCTTAACATATCCCTCCTAATCTCTCCTATCCTCCAGGGTTTTGAGGTCGATTTCTCTTAACCACTCCTCGTAGGCCATGCCCCTTAGCTCCGGGACTAGTCTCGTTGCAAACCTTTGCACTTTCTCCAATTTCTTGTCTTGCTTAGCCAGGTGTGGGTTCCAAACTGGTGCAGAGTACTCCAATATGGGCCTGACGTACAAGGTGTACAGAGTCCTGAACGGTTTCTTACTGAGATGTTGGAATGCATTCATATGATACAGCAGCTATTTGGTTGATGAACTCCTCAGGAGATGTGCTCGGCATTATACTCACCCCAATATCCTTTTCTTTGAGATAAGTTTGTAGACTTTTGCCCCCAAGACTGTACGCTGTCCGCAGTCTTCTTTGCCCTCAACCCCAATCTTCATGACTTTGCACTTGGTGGGGTTGAACTCCAGGAGCCAGTTTCTAGACCTGGCCTGTAGCCTGTCCAGGTCCCTTTGTAGTCCTGCCTGGTCCTTCGTCGATTGAATTCTCCTCATTAACTTCACATCGTCTGGAAACAGGAACACTTCTGAATCTATTCATTCCGTCATGTCATTCACATATACCAGAAACAACGCCCGTCCTAGGACTGACGCCTGTGTAATCCCGTTCGTCTCAGGAGACCACTCTCACACCTTGTCACGTACCATGATTCGCTGATTCCTTCCCATCAAGTATATTCTGATACATTGCAGTGCCTTCCCTGTTACACCTGCCTGGTCTTCCAGCTTTCGCACTAATATCTTGTGTGGAACTGTGTCAAAAGCCTTCTTACAGTCCAAGAAAATGCATTCTACCCACCTCTCTCTCTCTTGTCCTACTGCTTTCACCTTGTCATAGAATTCCAGTAGGTTTGTGACACAGGATTTCCAGTTTCTGAATCCATGCTGGTTGCCGTTGATAGGCTCATTCCTTTCTAGGTGCTCCACCACTCTTCTCCTAATCTTCTCCTAATCTGCATACTATACATGTCATTGACACTGGTCTGTAGTTGAATGCTGCTTGTCTCTCCTTTTTTAAAACTGGGACTACAATTGCTGTTTTCCATATCACAGGTAGTCTTTCTGTTCCGATAGCTGTGTTGAAGATTAGTGGTACAGAGAACGCTCCTTCTCTCAGGACTCATGGAGAGATGTTGTCCGGCCTCATCGCCATTGAGGTATTTAGTTCGCTTAGCAGCCGCTTTACCTCCTCCTCGGTTGAATGAATTGGGTCCAGCACTTGATTGTCCTCCCCTCCACTCCGTCTTTCTGGACTTTTTTCCTTCTCTTCTGTGAATAACACTTCTTTGAATCTCATGTTGAGCTGCTCACATACTTCTCGGTCCTTTCTTGTGATGTCCCCTCCTTCCTTCCTCAGCCTGATTACCTGGTCCTTGACTGTTGTTTTCCTCCTGATGTGACTGTACAACAGCTTCGGATCGGACTTGGCTTTCATTGCTGTCTTTTTCGTGTTGTTGTTGGGCCTCCCTCCTTACCTGAGTTTATTAATTTCTGGCTCTTTGACTACTCTCCTTATTCACCTGGGTTCTTTGCCGTCTATAATTCTTCCATTCTCTAGCACGCTTGGTTTTGGCCTCTTTACTCTCTTGGGTGAAACAAGGGCTCGTCCTGGGCTTCTCATTATTTCTGTCGCCCTTGAGTAGAAACCTCCCCTCTGCTTCTTTGCATATTGTTGTCACATATTCCATCATCTCATTTGCTGATCTCTCTGCCAGTTCTCTGTCCCACTGATCCTCGTGCAGGAAATTCTTCAGGCTTGTGTAGTAATTTGGCTTCATTCATCCTACCCTTTCTGCTTCGCTTTCCACTTGTAACTCTACTATGTAATCGAAGCTCAGAACTACGTGATCACTAGCCCCGAGGGTTTTTTCATATGCGATGTCCTCATTATCTGCACTCTCTCTACACGTGTTGATGCACGAGGTTTTCCATTACCACCCCCACCATCTTAACCCTCCACATTTGTAAGCCCCTCATGTGGCTCCAGGTTTTCCCAGTCAATTTCTTTGTGATTGAAGTCACCCACAATCAGTAAGTAGCTTTGCCCTGCCCATATTGACCCTTGTCATTTCATTCAGTGTGTCAACCATCGCTTTGTTACTCTCATCATATTCTTGCCTTGGCCTCCTGCTATTCTGTGGTGGGTTATACATCACTGCAATTACCACCTTAGCATCTCCAGTCTAGAGTGTTCCTGTTATGTAGTCCCTTGCTTCTCCTCAGTCTCCTATCTCCAGCTCCTCAACATAATATTAGTTTTTGATGAGCAGTGCCACTCCTCCACTCCCTCTTTTTCCTCTGTCTTTCCTCAGGATCTGATATCCATTTGGAAAAATGGCAACTGTTATCATTCCTGTGAGTTTGGTTTCTGTGAGAGCTATGATGTCCGGTGATACCCTTGTGATTCTTTCATGCTACTCCTCTCACTTATTCGTTATTCCATCAGCGTTGGTGTACCATACTATCAGTCTCTTCTCCAACACTGTATTCTGGGGGGGGGGGGCGCTGGGGAAGGACCTGGCAGGGTGCTATGTGGAGTGTGGTTAGTATTGGGATAGTATGTTTTGCTGCGGGGTTCTGAGGGTGGTTCTGTGAGTGTTTGCGATTGTTGTTCCACTCGGCTCTGGTTGTCCTCTACTGATTGTAGCCTTGTCTCTCTTTCTTGCCCCTTTTGTGTCTGTCGTCTCAGCTGCTGCCGCTCTGTTTTCATTCTGTTGCAGTCTAGGAACTCCCTCCAGTATTTCATTGATTCCTTTAGCAATGGATTCTCCTGTAGGATCCTCTTCCTCACCGTTTCTGTCTTGAAAATCAGTTTGACTGGCTGATTTCTCCTCTTCTGGTATCTCCCTATTCTCTGAAAACGTATTACCTTATTCATGTCCTCCTACCCTGTTTGTTTTATGATATTATCAATCTCTTGTTTTTTCTTTCTGCCGTCTTTCATCGCATGTCCTCCCTTTACTCTCCTGAAGCCCATGAATAAAGACTGACCTCTCCCTCTCCTTCTCCATATTGCTTTATCCTCCATGTCTCTGGTTCCCAATTATACATTGCCACTGCCCCCCTTATTATTTCCCATACCGCCTGGTGATCTAGTCGCATTTCTGTTTGGGGACTGTCACCTTCTCTACATGCTTCTCTGTCCGCACTTACTGCTCTCCCTGTGCCCCTTTCATTACTTGACCTTGCCTGGTGGCAAGATAGGGCCTCATGTCTCCTTCCTTTCCATTTGACCTCTAATTTAATATTGGCATACCTGATCCTGATGTCATGTCCCCTCTGGTCATTGGCCCGGTGTCTCACTTCAGCATGTTTACTTCCTCTTCTAAGGCCTGTATCTTGGCTTCTGAAGTTACAGCTCGCGACTCTCACTTCTTTCTCATTCTTGTCCATCCTTTTCAATATCTCTTCAATCCATTCTTTCTTTCCAAACCAAACTCCTCTGGTCCTCTGAGTCTTCGACACACCCTCTGGGGCACCATTGTTGATTTATGATCTAGGTTTCGTATAGTGTGTTTGTTTGTTGTGTGTGTGTGTGTGTGTGTGTGTGTGTGTGTGTGTGTGTGTGTATGTGTGTGTGTGTTTATATGTGTGTGAATATGTGTATGTATGTGGGACAGGGAATGAGGGAGATGGGGGGAGAGAGAGAGAGAAGGGGGAGGGGAAGAGAGTGGCGCAGATTGGAAAGGAGGGGGATAGAGGGGGATAGAGGTGGAGAGAGGGGGAGAGAAAGAGGGAGAGAAAGAGGGAGAGAGAGAGAGGTTGGGGAGCAAGGAGACGGTGGCGAAGAGGGAGAGAGAAGGGGAAAAAAAAAGAGGCTGTGGGCCCAGACAAGTTGAGCCCAAGATTGCTGAGATGTGCAGACCAGCTAGCAGCACCTCTAACTCGCATCTTTCAGCACTGCCTAGTACAGTGTAAATGGCCTTCTCTGTGGAAAGAGGCAAATGTAGTCCCTGTTCACAAAAATAAGAGCAGAGCAAGATCCTTGAGACAATAATCTCAAGACAAATGACAGAGTTTTTTAACTACCACTCATTACTTGGTGACCGTCAATATGGCTTCAGGAAAGGTTACTCTGCTGCTGATCTGTTGTTAAACCTCTCGGCTAAATGGCACCAGTCACTGGATGAATGCAAAGTCAGCTGTGTGGTGGCACTGGACATTGCTGGCGCTTTCGACCGAGTGTGGCACCAGGGCCTCTTGGCAAAACTGCAAGCACTGGGAATTGCAGGCTCTACACTATATATCCTCAGTGATTACCTTCATAGTAGATCTCTAAGGGTAGTTCTTAATGGAACAGAATCAGCAAGACATCCTACTGGGGCAAGTGTTCCACAGGAAAGTGTGCTTGGGCCATTGTTATGAAATGTCTACTTCAATGACCTTCTTCATCTCTTCTCAGAATCCTCTGCATATGCAGACGACTGTACTCTGAAATTTACTTATCCAAAAGAAGAAATGCCAGATGCTCTAAGCTACATCAATCACCAGCTAAGAGCTATAGCAGACTGGGTAAACCGATGGCAGGTAACATTTGCTCCGATGGCATGTAACATATGCACCTGAAAAAACACAAATGATGATGGTCTCTAAGCACCATGATGGTAATTCCAGAGCAGTAGTATGAATGGGAGAGTATTGGTACCCGGGGAAGAAGTTGATATCCTTGCAGTGAAATTTGACTCCAAACTGACCATGAAGAACCACGTTGTAAATCTTGCAAACAAGGCAGCCAGGAAGCTTACAACACTTCGACGTATCTCGCATTTGCTCGACAGTAGGGGTTGCAAGATTCTGTATGAGGCACAAGTACGTTCACACCTTGAGTATGCTCCACTTTCTTGGTTTGCCTGCCCTCCCCCTCCTCTCATCTGCGACTGCTTGACAGAGTAGAGAACAGAAGCAAGACGTCTCATCTCTCGCCTATACCCATCCTGGATAGATCTATCATTTCAACAGAGTTTTCAACGCAGGAGGGATGTGGGTGGCCTTACTGTTATGTACAAGGCCAACATTGTCAAAGTACCACACTTGGCTCCACTTCGAGGACAGCGAGAAGCAAGCTTCTATACCACAAGACGGGCAGAAAGAAGCAACTTTACTCAAGCTGTACCCTTCTCCAGAACATCATTTCATCTGAAATCATTTATCCCCAGGATGACTCGAGTCTGGAACACATTCGTACAGCATAATGATAACGAGATAAAGTCAGTTGATCAAATGAAAATGCTGACCTACAGATGGCTCCAACTTCATCCTGTTACCTAATGTTAGGAATCCTTAACTTCTCAATAAAGTTAGGGATCCTTATCTTGTAAATAAAGTTAGGGATCCTTAACTTGTCAATACAGTCATGGATCCTTGTCAATAAAGTTAGGGATTCTTAACCTAACCTTGTGTACAATAAAAAAGAGGGTGAGTTGAGAGTGAGGGTGAACAAGTGAGTGGGGGCTAGTGAGGGGGAGGGTGAAGGGGGAGGACCGGAAAGGGGGAAGAGAGGCCGTTAATTTTATGGTAGCTAGCAGGTGTGTGTGTGTGTGTATCCTTTAACTTGCATTTATCTCTCTGTCTTGGGGTCACACTTATTCTGTTTGAATTTGCAGTTAGGTTGGCTTGTGGCAACACCGCCTACACCCGGCTCTGGGCTTCCTGCCTCTCTCTTCTGAAAACGATTTCACTTTCAAATTGTTTTGTATAAAGTGTAGCTCTCACCTCCCTTCTCTCATTTAGGACATCTTGTATTTCGCTTCTCGGGTTATTCACCCTCTCTGATACTTTCGATGCTTCAATAACCTTGGTAGGCCAGAAAACACTAAAATTCATGAGCCGGTACCCACGGAGTGTGTGTCGAGACTCAGCTCCTGGTCCCGGTGTGTGTGTGTGATTGTATCAGTTTTATGTGTGTGCTTGTGGGTGAATGTGTGTGTATTTTTATGTGTGTGTGTGTGTCTGTGGGTGTATGTGGGCGTGTTTGTGTGTACTCACCTATATGTTGCTGCACGGGTCGAGTCTCTGGTGCTGGCTCTGCCTCTTCGCTAGTCGTTACTAGGGATGTGTGTGTACTCACCAATTTGTGGTTGCAGGGGTCGAGACTCAGCTCCTGGCTGAGTCTCGCTTCAAGAGAAAATATTTTCCTAGCACAAATAGCAAAAATAACTAATGTGCTAGAAATGAAAATTATTCGAATTAAAAAAAAAAAAAAACATTTTTAAAAGATTTCATAATTCCCCTTAAATGTTGAGACTAGATAAAATGTTTTACATTTAATGAAAAAACAGACTAAACAAAATGACATCAATAAGTATAATGATGAGCTACGTGCTGATGGAGGTGTCGAAAATATTTTCAGCTCATATATACTGTTGATACTCATGATTACAGGAAGGTAAATTTGTGCTGGCTGACTGTGTATTGTGTTGTGACCTCTGACTTAGGATCAGGCAGGGAGAAGGAAAGGCAATTTCCCGGCTCAACAATGCAACTCAGTTTTTTCCCTCATATTTTTAGACTGCAAGGGGGAGATTTACTTGGGGGCAGCGACATATATTTGATCCGTCCACATCGAGAAATATTTTCTCCACAATTTCTTTGGATCTTTCCATCGGTGTATTAAAAGTATGTGATCAAAGACACATGTCTCTTTTAAGTTAATATACCAAGACTGATTAAATTTATTTAATAGTTTCTAAATAAAATTTTCAAATTAATAATAAAATAAAATTTTTTTTTTTTTTTTTTATTTTTTTCTCATTTCGAAATAATAATAATAATAATAATAATAATAATAATAATAACATTAATAATAATAATAATAACATTAATAATAATAATAATAATAATAATAATAATAATAATAATATAATATTAATAATAATAATAATAATATATTTGATTTACTACAAGTACATGTACAAGGTATACAGTCCTAGCTGACATCAGTGACATACTACTATACCTGGAGAGAGTTCCTGGGGTCAACGCCCCCGCGGCCCGGTCTGGAACCAGGCCTCATGGTGGATCAGGGCCTGATCAACCAGGCTGTTACTGCTGGCCGCACGCAATCCAACGTACGAACCACAGCTCGGCTGGTCAGGTACTGACTTTATGCCCCTTGTTACGCTGAGTTTTTCGGACAAATTAGGTCAGTTTTGTCCCAGGGTGCAACCCACACCAGTCGACTAACACCCAGGTACCCATTTTAAACTGATGGGTTAACAGGGACAGGGACAACAGGTGTCTTATGGAAATACGTCCCTAATATTTTCCAGCCGTACCGGAGGAGATTCGATCTCCTCCGACATTTTCATGTCAATAAAATAAACAATAAACTGAGCAACTTAGGTGATTTACCCTCCAAGTTCACTCCGACGTCACTAACACAATTTGCCTCCAATAACTGATACAAAACTAAGACAAGCTAAAAAAAAGAGCGAAAAATGCACCATGATGAGTGAAAGGAGGGTGATGGGCGTAATTGAGAGGAAGTTAGGGTGAGGGTGCAAAGGTGAAAGGAGCGAAGAAAAAAGGAATGTGTATGCAAATTAGAAGTAGGAATTTAACTTTGAAAATTAGGAAGGAAAGGAGACTGCATGACTGAATAAATAGAAGGAAAAAAGAAAGGAACGAGGAAGAGCAAGGAAGAAGTTGAAAGAGTACCCATCTTAGGAAATTGGAAAAGAAAGGAAGGCAAAGAGTATGGATATTGAGGAAAGGAGTTTAAAGGGGACAATATATAACTAGACATTTAACTACAGAAAGAGAATGACACAAAAGAAAAGTGGTACTGAACTAGGGACTATAGGAGAGGGATAGGGAATTCTACAGTTAATATTATTTTAAATGAATATTATTATAATTCACTCGTGATAAAGGAGAAAAACTGTGTTTGCCCAAAAAATGAGCAAACGGAAAATGCATTCAAACAGTTTCATAAATAAATTATAATTATAAATTTTTTACTTGATACAGATACGAGGATATATATAATATATATATATATATATATATATATATATATATATATATATATATATATATATATATATATATATATATATATATATATATATATATATATATATATATATATATATATATATGTCGTGCCGATTAGGTAAAACTGGTCAATTAGCAAGAACTCATCTAAAATTAGGTTCTTTCTAAAATTTTCTCTTATACGTTTAGAGATATTTTTTTTTTCATATATGTTAATGTAAGAATTTGTAATTTTGTACCAAGAGAAACTTTGAAAACCTACTTAACCTTATTACAACAAGCGCAATTTAATTTAGCCTAACCCAACTAAATATATTTTAGATACGTTTACAATAATTTAATAATAAACAAACACAATGAAATATATTTTTTTTCGTTATTTTCAGAATGATTTTGGCGAAATTATTGCATACACAAATTTTCACTTGTCTTATATGGCAAGGTGAGCGTTGCTATTTAAGCCAAAATCGCAAGTTTTACCTAATCGGCACGACATATATATATATATATATATATATATATATATATATATATATATATATATATATATATATATATATATATATAGATGGGGTCCACCTCTGGTGTACACTGGGGACCCATAGCCTCGGAGAAGTGGAAAAAAAGGCTTCAAGGAAGAATATTTAGATTTCTTTCTGAAGCCATTTGAATATTTCACTTCCCCTACCACCCCATCTTTTGGATGTCTATAAACTTTATTTCAAGACAAAATACATTGACAAAATACATTGACAGGAATACAATAGGGAGTAAAGCAACATAGATAACAACTCAGAGCTACATGTCAAATACTTCGTCCAGCTCCCCGGCAGTGGGCCCCGTGCCCAGAATGCTGCAGGCATTTTCCCTCTAGATCGCAACAGAGTCTCTGAAAGAGGAAGCTGGTCGCCCTGTGGTCCTTGGTTTCTATGATGAGTTTTTCACCCAGCTCTTTGAGAAACTTTAGAGCACACTTGCCCCACGCTCCAAGGGTTTCCGACCCTATTGGGATGAAGTTATAGCAAGGGAAGAGGCCTTCATATTTGCGAGTCTTCTGGGTCTCCCTGTGGCTGGCAGCTCCACCCCCTTCAGCTATGGAGTATGGCAAGTAGGTGT
>WNWK01020001.1:0-36690 GCA_009830355.1 Cherax destructor | reverse complement strand
TAATGTGGAGTAGGGAAACCCCTTTGGGAGGAACATCACCCTGACAAAGATGGTTAACCGTGCTGGCATTTTTCAATGCCAATTCCATGCCCCATTTTAGGGACATTTTAAAGAGCCGCCAGATACAGAGCTCTCTGGAGAGATATTTGGGCCACAGGGGGCGGGAATCCGCTGGTCCTAGTGGGATTAAAAGACAAAGAAGGGAAGTGACCCCAGATGAGGACTTGGTACCAGAGCCCTTATGGGGGGGGGTTTTTCCCCCTTCCAAAAATTGGGGTTTCTCCCCTCCCCCCTCCTATCTCTCTTCCATCCAACAACATCAGTTTTTCAGAAAGGGTAAGTGCCACTTTCATTTCATTCATTTGTGCATGTAAATCTATTTTTGGCCCCCCCAAAAAAAATTTTTTCCCAAAAATTTCGGGGTTTCTGAACGGATTAATTAAATTTTCCCATTATTTTTTGGGGGAAAATAGTTTTGGTTTTGGGATTTTGGTTTTAGCCGATCCATCGGGAACGGATTAAAATTAAAAACCGGGGGATGACTGTATATATATATCTTTTTTTTCAACACGTCGGCCTTTTCCCCAAACCGGGGGTGGCCAAAATGAAAAACAAAGTTTCCCATTTTACTTTAGAAATATAAAAAGGGAAAAGGGGGGTTACTAGCCCCTTTGCTCCCAGCATTTTAGTCCCCTTTTAGGGACACGCATGGCTTACGGAGGAAAAATTTTCTTTTCCCATTTCCCCCCATGGAGAATTTTACAGGGACCCCATTTTCGAAACCCCGGAAATCGTACATTTATGTAAAAAATTTAAAATTGTAAAAGGGTTGGAAAAATATTTTTGGGGGGGCTGAATGACAACCTACGGACATTTTTTTTTAAGGGGGTAAATTGTCGGGGAATGGCACTTGAGCAAAACTTCAGGAGTGAAGTTTTTCGAAACTCGGGGGGCCACTGTATATACAGTGGTCCCCCGGTTTTGGCCTCCCAAAAACAACATTTATGTAAGTGTATTTTCGTAAGTGCTGTTGAAGTGTATTTTTGGGGGGCTGAAATAGACTAACCTACGTGACATTATTTCTTTAAAGGGAAATAAATTATTCGGAAAAGGCACTTTAACATTTTGGGAAAAAATTTTCAACCAAAACCGAGGGTCCACTGTTTTTATATATATATATATATATATATATTTAAATGGTACCCACTTTCGATATTAATCCGTCAGAGAGGGCATATCTTTTAAAACAACAATCTTTGACAATCAATTTTCCCCATAAGAAATAAAAAATTTTTCCTTCCCAAAACTTCCCAAAAATAGTTAAATAAAAATTTTTTAGAACCCTTTGGACATTAAATAATAAATAATTTAATAAAGAATATCTAAATAAGCATGCAAATATTGAACAATAACATGTCACTTACATTTATTGAAGAGTTGTTGATGTGTGGAGGACGGGAGGAGGGGAGAAGGTGGAGTAGTATGCTAGTGTTTGGAAGGGGAATCCTTCCATTAACACTGCAGGTACCAAGTTCTTTCTGGGGTTACTGGCCTTTTCTTTGAATGCTACACTCCCTGCATGAATGCTACACTCCCTGCATGAATGCTACACTCCCTGCATGAATGCTACACTCCCTGCATGCCTACTACACTCCCTGCATCCTTGCTACACTCCCTGCATCCTTGCTACACTCCCTGCATCCTTGCTACACTCCCTGCATCCTTGCTACACTCCCTGCATCCTTGCTACACTCCCTGCATCCTTGCTACACTCCCTGCATCCTGTCACACTCCCTGCATCCTTGCTACACTCCCTGCATCCTTGCTACACTCCCTGCATCCTTGCTACACTCCCTGCATCCTTGCTACACTCCCTGCATCCTTGCTATGCTCCCTGCATCCCTGCTACACTCCTGCATCCTTGCTACACTCCCTGCACCCCTGCTACACTCCCTGCATCTTTGCTACACTCCCTGCATCTTTGCTACACCCCCTGCATGCCTGCTACACTCCCTGCATGCCTGCTACACTCCCTGCATCCTTGCTACACTCCTGCATCCTTACTATGCTCCCTGCATCCCTGCTACACTCCCTGCATCCCTGCTACACTCCCTGCATCCCTGCTACACTCCCTGCATCTTTGCTACACTCCCTGCATGCCTGCTACACTCCCTGCATGCCTGCTACACTCCCTGCATGCCTGCTACACTCCCTGCATCCCTGCTACTCTCTGCATCTTTGCTACACTCCCTGCATGCCTGCTACACTCCCTGCATGCCTGCTACACTCCTGCATAAATGCTACACTCCTGCATGAATGCTTCACTCCCTGCACATTCTTTACCACAGGCTTGGCACTAGGAGCTTTTGGGGCCCATGGTGGCTTATTTAGCAGTTGCAAGCACTAAAAACAGTGGAATAATGACAATATACTGGTATGAATGCGTGGGTGTGGGTGGGTGGTCGCTCTCACTTGTAAACAATAGCACACTGACGCTCCCTGAAGTGCGCGCTCAGCTGGGCGCCAAGCGGACACGTCCGGTACGAATGTCGGTAGACGAATCAAACAACGTAAGTCGCATTCAAATTTCTTACGTTATAAATATCGGTTATCGAATATAACGTAAGATGATAGCATCGTAAGTCGAGGTACCACTGTATATATATATTATAGGTAGTAGGTTGGTAGACAGCAACCGCCCAGGGAGGTACTACCGTCCTGCTAAGTGAGTGTAAAACGAAAGCCTGTAATTGTTTTACATGATGGTAGGATTGCTGGAGTCTTTTTTCTGTCTCATAAACATGCAAGATTTCAGGTACATCTTGCTACTTCTACTTACACTTAGGTCACACTACACATTCATGTACAAGCATATATATACACACACCCCTCTGGGTTTTCTTCTATTTTCTTACTAGTTCTTGTTATTATTTCCTCTTATCTCCATGGGGAAGTGGAACAGAATTCTTCCTCCGTAAGCCATGCGTGTCGTAAGAGGCGCCTAAAATGCCTGGAGCAAGGGGCTAGTAACCCCTTCTCCTGAATAAATTACTAAATGTAAAAGGAGAAACTTTCGTTTTTTTCTTTTGTGCCACCCTGCTTCGGTGGGAAACGGCTGACGTGTTGAAAGAAAGGTATGTATGTGTATGTATGTGTTGTGTGTGTGTGTATGTATATATATATATATATATATATATATATATATATATATATATATATATATATATATATATATATATATATATATATATATATATATATATATATATATATATATATATATATATATTTTATTATATATATATATATATATATATATAATATATATATATATATATATATATATATATATATATATATATATATATATATATATATATATATATATATATATATATATATATATATATATATATATATATATATATATATATATATATATATATATATATATATATATATATATATATATATATATATATATATATATATAAATATATTATTAATATATATATATTATATATTATATATATATATATATATATATATATATATATATATATATATATATATATATATATATATATATATATATATATATATATAATATATATATATATATATATATATATATATATATATATATATATATATATATATATATATATATATATATATATATATATATATATATATATATATACAGTGGTACCGACTTACTATATTTTTTCATTCCAGAATGCTGTTCAAGTGCCATTACAAACAATTTATCTCCTTAAGAAATAATGTAAAATAGACTAGTCTGTTTAGACCCCAAAATTACACTTACAAAAGCATTTAAAAAATAAACTTACATAAAAGGGTGTGTTTGGGGACCATCGTAAGTGGGTACTCACTGTTATATATATATATATATATATATATATATAACCAGAGAACAATCCAAACGCTACTCATCAACCCTTACCAGCCTGATAAGGAGATCAAAAAATTGTATTATGAGAACAGACTCCAGAACATAAAAGGTGATATGAAAAAGACCTGGAAGACCCTATCTGCAATTCTAGGAAATAATAAGATAGAGAAAAACAACACCATCAAATTATCAAGAGCAGATGAACCCTACTCTCACCTACTGAGACAGCAAACAGACTTAATGTTTTCTTCTCCACCATAGGAAAGAATCTAGCGAGTAAAATCCCAAGCTCAAACACCCGTCCAACAGACTACCTTCACAAACACCTACCCTAATACGCTATTCCTAGCTCCTACCAACCCAATTGAAGTCTCGCTCATAATCAACACCCTTAAAAACAAGGCAGGAGACATAAACAGCCTACCAACTTTTATGTACAAAAAGCTTCACAGGTACTGTCACCAATCTATAGCAACACTATTCAATAAATCCATTGAAGCCTCTACCTTTCCATCAATTCTCAAAATAGCTAGGGTCACCCCGATCCACAAAGGAGGTGATCAAACAGACCTGAATAATTATAGACCAATTTCTAATTTACCATTGCTTTCTAAAATCTTCGAAAAATTAATTCATAGACAAATCTATTCCTACCTCGTCTCACACAATGTACTCAACCCCTGTCAATTTGGATTCAGGACAAACAAGAGCACAAACGATGCTATTACACACATGTTGGAGTTAATATATACAGCACTTGAGAAAAAGAAGTCCCACTGGGAATCTTCATTGATCTCCGCAAAGCTTTTGATACAGTCGACCATGATTTACTGCTCACAAAATTAGCACACTATGGTATAAGGGGCACCCACTCAACTACCTAAAATCATACCTCACCAACAGAAGCCAATACGTGTACACAAATGGAGAGAACTCTTCCACACAACCAATTACAATCGGAGTCCTCAAGGAAGTGTCCTGGGGCCACTCCTATTCCTCATTTACATAAATGACCTACCGAATGCATCACAACTACTCAAACCCATTTTATTTGCAGATGACACAACATATGTCTTCTCTCACCCAAATCCAGTTATACTGGCCAACACTGTTAATGCCGAATTACAGAAAATATCAACATGGATGACGACTAACAAGCTTACTTCTCAATACTGACAAGACCTACTTCATACAGTTTGGAAGCAAAGTCACAAATGTTCCACTTAACATAACACTTAATGGTACACCCATCACAAGACTCACAGAGGGAAAATTCCTAGGAATCCACCTTGACAGTAGCCTTAAATTCCAAACACATATACAACAAATTTCCAAGAAAATCTCAAGACAGTAGGCATATTATCAAAGATACGCTATTATGTACCTCAATCAGCTCTCCTTGCACTCTATCATTCACTTATCTACCCGTATCTCACCTATGGAATCTGTGCATGGGGATCAACAACGTTAAATCACCTTAGACCACTCATAACACAACAAAGGCCGCAGTCAGAATGATAACAAATTCCCACTCTAGACAGCATACTCCACCAATATTCAAAAGTCTCAAACTACTCACCGTAAAGAACATTCATACTTACTCTTGTGCCTACACATATATAAAACTTTACACTCTAATATAAACCCTCTGCTCAAAACTCTCCTCACCAACTTTAATAGGACCCATGACCACAACACACGACACAGATCACTTTTGATATACCCCGTGTTCATATCAACCTATGTAAAAATTCTATGCACATAAAGGGCCCCAGAATCTGGAATTCATTACCAGTAAATATTAAGATAATCTTGTCTGAAAATCAATTTAAGACTCAACTCAAAACCACCTACTCACCCAAACCTAAATGATCATGCTATAAACTACTTTGAAAAATGCTCATTGTTACTTTCCTATACGATAATCTCAATTTTTAATAATATGTTACTATTATGTTACCCCTACTCATATTATAAGTTAATGTCAAAAATGCTCAATGTTATTTTCCTTAAGATAATCTCAATTCCATATTATCATTCAAGAATCTTAACACCTGTAACAATCTAAGATCTAATATCATTATATAATAATTTAAACAGTAAAATTTCATCATATTGTAATTTGAAAATAATTTTTAACTAGAATAAACTCAATAAATTTCTCTAATATTAAGTACCTAGTTTTTAAGGACTAGAATAAGCTGCCCCTAATGCCATGGCATGTCAGTGGCTCTCCTTGCACTCAATTTACATTGTAACTTCCAATACCCATGTAACCTGCAATGAAATAAAATTTGTTTGTTTTGTTTGTTTGTATATATATATATATATATATATATATATATATATATATATATATATATATATATATATATATATATATATATATATATATATATATATATATACATATATACATATATACAGTGGTACCTCGAGTTACATATTTTTCGTTCGAGAATGCTGTTCAAGTGCCATTACCAAACGAATTTATCCCCATAAGGAATAATGTAAAATAGACTAGTCCTTTTACACCCCAAAATATACCTACAAAAGCATTTAAAAAAATAAACTTACATAAAAGGGCGATTTTGGGGACCATCGTAATCGAGGTACCACTGTATATATATAATATATATAATATATATATATAATATATATATATATATATATATATATATATTATATATATATATATATTATATATATATCTTTCTTTTCTTCTTTCAACACGTCGGCCGTTTCCCACCGAGGCAGGGTGGCCCAAAAGGAAAAACGAAAGTTTCTCCTTTTACATTTAGTAATATATTCAGGAGAAGGGGTTACTAGCCCTTGCTCCCGGCATTTTAGTCGACTTACACACGCATGGCTTACGGAGGAAGAATTCTGTTCCACTTCCCCATGGAGATAAGAGGAAATAAGAACAAGAACTAGTAAGAAAATAGAAGAAAACCCAGAGAGGTGTGTGTATATACATATGCTTGTACATGAATGTGTAGTGTGACCTAAGTGTAAGTAGAAGTAGCAAGATGTACCTGAAATCTTGCATGTTTATGAGACAGAAAAAAGACACCAGCAATCCTACCATCATGTAAAACAATTACAGGCTTTCGTTTTACACTCACTTGCCAGGACGGTAGTACCTCCCTGGGCGGTTGCCGTCTACCAACCTACTACCTAGACACACACACTTATTAAATTGTGCCAAAGTGGTTAGGCCACTTACCTTTATAACCCCCACCTCCCCTCTCCCCCTCCCAACCATTTCCCATGTTTCTATCCTTGCCCATCCTTCTTTCTTACCCATCTTACCAAAGCTCTGGTCAGAAACCTCGTAAACCTCGGTGGTGGGGAAGGAAGCGTGGGTGGTAGGGAAGGCAGTGTGGGTGGTGGGGAAGGCAGCATGGGTGGTGGGGAAGGCAGTGTGGGTGGTGGGGAAGGCAGCGTGGGCTTGTGTAAAAAGGTTTTATAAACAATATAATGATAACAATGTGTGTGCAGTTATTGTGTTAGATACAATGAGTGGATATATATACAGTGGTACCCCGACTTACGATATTTTTTCATTCCAGAATGCTGTTCAAGTGCCATTACCAAACGAATTTATCTCCATAAGAAATGATGTAAAATAGACTAGTCCTTTTAGACCCCCAAAATTACACTTACAGAAGCATTTAAAAAAATCAACTTACATAAAAGGGTGTGTTTGGGGACCATCGTAAGTCAGGGTACCACTGTACATTATATTGGTCTCACAGGCCACAAAAGTTACTTGAAAAAATAAAATATTAGAAAAGGAAAAAATAGAATAAAAGTAAAAATAATATTACCGAGTGAGTGGCAGTTGTTGTAAGCGGTTCACTTTCTGTCAACTTCACGCCTCTATATCTCGGTAAGTACTGATCACAATTTTTTTTTTCTTTTAAAACAATCAGAAAAATATTCTTAACATTTTGGTAAGAAAAAATCATTTTTCTTTTTCGAATATTTTTTGACACTTGAGAGCAAGTTTGTGAGCAGGGGTCTCGACAGTGAAAGGGTTAATAATAGAACAAACCAACTTAATTACAAACTTAAAAATGTTTGTTTGTATCATAAATTGTACTACCTCATATTAATAATAGCATAAGATATTCAATATTTGTAATCTATCACTCTTCATCTGTTTAGACTTAAGTAGTCTTTAACCCTTTGACTGTCGGAGGCCCCATTCTGAAACTGTCATTCTATGTCGCAAAATTTTGGAAAAAAAAAATTATTTTTTCTTATGAAATGATAGAGAATCTTTTCCCGATGGTAATGACACCAAAAGTACGAAATTTGATGGAAAACTTACGGAATTACGCTCTTGTGAAGTTAGCGATGTCGGCGATATATACGCATCAGCGATTTCACCGATTCTGAGCCCTATTTTCGGCCAATTCCATTGTTACAGTAGACCAAACTCATAGCTATTCCTTTAGAACTCCATTTGTTCTATCGATTGAGTACAAGAAACCACCAATTTACTGATTTCAACTACCCAATAAAGTGGTCAGAAATTGGCAATTTGGCCAATTTCATGCAAAATAAAAAAGTTGTCAATTTCAAAATAGGGTCCAGAATAAATAATGCAGACATTCCTGGCACTAAAATAAGATTTTCTCTGTTCATTAGTCATGTCTTTAGGCCCCTCTTATATTACTCTTGCTTTCTATTTTGATTTTTTATTCACACAAAAAATAGAAGATTTACTGTTATGCAAACTACTGCATTATTGTAAAAATGGTATAAATAATATCAGTGCACTTGTTTAAGAATATTAGACTCACCAGTTGACGTGTATTGGACGCATGGCGTGATTTGTGTACTCTTGAACATTGGCAAAAATCGAACATTTCCACTACTTTGAGCTCAATTTCAAGGTCATTTTCATCATGAAACTAATCTAAATCATCTCTATTTTTGTAATATGTTTTCCAGTCTATCAAATGAGACCACGGAAAAGAGAATACAACCATAAATACTATACGACAATACACAGAGTCGGCGTTTTAATCCAAAAAAACGGTCGGAGTTTTTTTTTCTCATTATGCACTGCGTGCTGCAGGATTTTTTTTATACAGTGCACACTGACCACACAGACCCATTCTCTCATATGTGGGCCTACCAGCTTTCTCCGGTTTTCGTGATTTTTTCGTTCCAGAATGCTGTTCAAGTGCCATTACCAAACAAATTTATTCCCATAAGGAATAATGTAAATTAGACTAGTCCTTTTAGACTCCCAAAAATAAACTTACAAAAGCAGTTACAAAAATACACTTACATAATTGTTCGAGTTTGGAACATCACAAACACCGTGGGTCCACTGTACAGTGGACCCCCGAGTTTCGTAAACCCCGGAAATCGTACATTTATGTAAGTATAATATTGTAAGTGCTTGTGGAAAAGTATTTTTGGGGGTCTGAAATAGACTAATCTACGTGACATTTTTCCTTAAGGGAGTAAATTCGTTCGGTAATGGCACTTGAGCAGACTTCAGGAGTGAAGTTTTTACGAAACTCGGGGGTCCACTGTATACGTATATATGTCCGAAACACTGGCTCGTAAGACGTATATATACGAACGAAACAGTCAAAGGGTTAAGTACTAGGGTAAGTCTGCCCAAAATGGCTCTGTGTAATAGTGGCTTCCTTTGTACTACCAATCAAGTTATGAAATATAAACACACATTGTAACCTTAGCAAAGAAATCAAATTTGATTTGATTTGATATGAAAGAACAGTCATTTTCTAGTTCATAAGTGCATCCTCAGATGGTTCATATAGTTTTGCTCACTATATCTTAGGAATATTCAATAGTGTATACATTTAAAAGAGACTGGACAAATATTTTACCTAAAATGTTATTTATGTTGTTTACATAGCTTTAAAATCTTTAATAAAGAAATACCTCTTTATATATTTTATAGTAAAACAAGAATCACATGAAAGCTACTAAATTTTATGCCATAAAAAATAATCAATATATGAAAATGGATGAATATAAATATTATATTGCATAAATTAATTTGAATGACTGATAGTCATAAACAGTACCTCTCATAATGTCGTTTCAATATGCTGGAGAAAGACTGTGCACTTTGTGGAGGGTTAGAGGAGTTAGAGTTACCACTCATCTCTTCGTATAACTGCTTCCAATGTTTTTTCTCTCCAACAGCCTCGTACCCACCAAACTGCTGCACTCTCGTAAACAACTCAAACACATTCACTGCAACAAAACACTGTCATTTATTGATGAACCTATAAGGTATTATAGGGAAGCATCCTTCAAGCTTGGTTTAAATTGTCCAAGTTTACCACAAGATCAAAATGAGTGTAAAATATCACAATTCTGAGCACAAATTAAGAAAATATAGTATCAGTTCAAGTGAAGTAAACTGTCAAAATGCATTACTGTACAGTACTACTCAAAACAGTTCTTATACAATAGTACTAATTAAAGGTTATAAACTGTCACTCTCTAAAAATAAAGTCTTGTACCAAAATTTGCAATGCTCAAGCAAACTATTTTAATCATATCAGTCACCGTCATCAAAGTTGGGATGACCAAAACATTACACACATTAACAAACATTTATTCCACAGCTCTTTTGGTTGAAGTGCACACACAACCATTCAAGTAAATAGGTGAATTTCAGAGTAAACTTATTCAATCTGGCAAACTTAGTCATACCCTATGCAGCCAGTTTTGAAAATAAAATACAGTAGGGCCCCTCTTATACGGCAAGTTAGGTTCCAGGCCACCGCCGCAAAGCAGAATGCCATTTTTTTCCATTTACAAATCCATATAAATGCCAGATAACAAGTTTACACTAACATATATTAAGTTAGCAATAGAACTAGGCATTAAAAAACAATAAAAAGTAAAATAGTACACACATAGTACACTCATTATTTACTTCAAAATAATTGTAGTCTTAATATAGGGCAAAAGGTGAGTAGTATTTATTATAAGCAGTCAGGTGTGGTAGGTATGGTAACCCTCCTGGTCACCCCACCCACACATAATATACTTCAACACTTAGAGCTTCCTAAAGTGATAAAATGCATATACAGTACACTCATTACTTACCTTAAAATATTTGTAATCTTAATGTAGGGCGAGAGGTGAAAAGTATTTATTTGTAGAAAGTCAGGTATGGGAGGTAGGGTAGCCGCCTGGCCACCCCACTTACTACGATATTTAAAGCGCCCTAGAGTGTTAAAATGCATATACAGCCTTCCTCACTTAGCGACATACTGCTTACCGACAGCTCAGACTTACGACGGGTTCTGACCAGTATGCATACCTAAATAATGCATATTAGAGCTGATTTCCTCTTTTCTGTTTATTACAATATACAGTACACTACTGTATAAACATTTAAAAATATACCAGAAATTTTATAAATGGTGCAACGGTGACATTAACCCTTTCAGGATTTTTGACATACTAGTACATCTTATGTGCCAGTGTGTTTGACGTACTAGTACGAATAATTCTAGCGGCTTCAAATGAAGCGGGAAAATGCTGGTAGGCCTAGATGTAAGAGAATGGGTCTGCGTGGTCACTGTGCGCAGTAGGAAAAAATCGGGCACCCAGTGGTGCATTGTGGGAACGCCATTTCAGTACACCTTGTCCACCATGCCTCGCGGTAAGAAGCACCTCACTCCTCGACGGACTGGAACACTTTTGTTCCCAGTGACAGTTCTAATACAGATGGGGGTGTCAGTGAAGATGACTTTCAAGGTTTTCAGGAGGTTGTGACAGAAACTAATGACCATAATACTGGTAATAATGACGAAAACCCAGACGACCCTCAACCTTCCACCTCTGGTGCTGTGGTGTCTTGTTCACGTTCAGCTGTACCAGAACGAATTTGGAAACTTGTATTTTCCGGTGTCCAGGACTCAGGTGTGAGCAATGGTGATGATAGTGATAGTGAATATGAACTCCAAGCTCTTCAAAACAGTTACAGTAGTGAGAGGGAAATGGAATATTCTCCAGTGAAGCGTCAGTACAGCCTCCCCTCACTTAGGGACCAAAGACACTGTCGGTAAGCAAATTCGTCACTAAACAAGGAGCATACTATACAGGTCTCCCTCCACATTTGTCACCTTAAAGCTACCCAAGGTGCTATCGAAGCTAAAACCTTGGGTAGTTTCAAATTTGTTGGATAAATACATGAGTGAGAGGGTTAGATTTGAGTGGGACTTGCATGTGAGTAAATAGAATTCTTCTTCTTTCAACACATCGGCCATTTCCCACCGAGGCAGGGTGGCCCAAAAGGAAAAACAAAAGTTTCTCCTTTCACATTTAGTAATATATACAGGAGAAGGTGTTACTAGCCCCTTGCCCCGGCATTTTAGTCGCCTCTTACGACACGCATGGCTTACGGAGGAAGAATTTGTTCCACTTCCCCATGGAGATAAGAGGAAATAAGAACAAGAACTAGTAAGAAAATAGAAGAAAACCCAGAGGGGTGTGTATATATATATATGCTTGTACATGAATGTGTAGTGTGACCTAATTGTAAGTAGAAGTAACAAGACATACCTGAAATCTTGCATGTTTAGGAGACAGAAAAAAGACACCAGCAATCCTACCATCATGTAAAACAAATACAGGCTTTCGTTTCACACTCACTTGGAAGGACGGTAGTACTTCCCTGGGTGGTTGCTGTCTACCAACCTACTACCTATTAGTAAATAGAATTATCAAAGCTTATTGCTTGGGTAGAATTGAAAATTGAGTTGGGCAAAAATTCTGTTAATGGGATGGATTGTGAAGGACCTGCCTAGTATGGGCCAAGGGCCTGCTGCAGTGTTCCTCCTTTCATATGTTCATATGTTCCTAAATGTATATACAGCAGTGTACTGTATATTGTAATAAATAGAATTGAGGAAAGCAGGTCTAATATATATTATTTAGGTACAAATACTGGTCAGAGAGCCCGTCGTAAGTCCGAGGCGTCGGCAAACGAGTACGTCGCTAAGTGAGGAGAGACTGTATTACGACGGTATATGCGCTCTGGTAGTGTGCCATATGCTATTCCAAGGGCAAGGAGTACATCTACGAGTACATCCCGTGGCTGTACAACAGGTACAGATAGTGAAAATGAAGATGATATTGTTGCAATTAGGATGAAAATGTGCATGCATCTGGTAGTGGTGGTGGTGGTGCCAGCTGTGAGGCACCAGCAGTGGGCCATGCTGCCACCCACGCTGCTGACTCACCCGACCTACAACAAAGGCCACCCCACCCACCCACCCACCACACCAACCTCCACAACTACAACCACCTGCCAATATCTAGTACCCACCAGTAGACTCCAAATGGGATTGGCAGGAAGCTGACAATTTTGTTCCCAATCCCAATCAGTTTGATGAAAGTCAAAGTGGAATACCCCCATCTTGTACACTTGGGAATAATCCACTGAACTGGAATGATTTAAATTATTCTTTGACGAACCCTGATGGAAATTATTGTTAGGAAAGCAACAGATACTTTTGAGTACACAATGGCAAACACAATACTTTCACCAAAATCACCTCTACACCAGTGGAAAGAAACAACTGTGGCTGAGATGTAACTTTTTTAGATACATCTCAGCCACAGTTGTTTCTTTCCACAATAATGCTTATGCCACATGTGTATAAGCACAGTGTCAAATCATACTGGTCAACAGACCGCCTGATTTCAACTCCAGGTTTCAGTGATATAATACTAGTGAATCGTTTTGTACAGTGGTCCCTCGGTTTCGCCGAAAATTCGTTCCAGAATGCTGCTCAAGTGCCATTACCGAACGAATTTACTTCCTTAAGAAATAATGTCACGTAGGTTAGTCTATTTCAGACCCCCAAAAATACACTTGCAACAGCACTTACGAAAATACACTTACATAAATGTTCGAGTTTGGAGATGCACGAAAACTGAGGGACCACTGCACTACTATTACATATGTTACACTTCTCAGACAAAACCAGGCCTGACAGAAACGACAGGTTATATAAGATTAGAATGTGTTTGTGCATCTGAAACAGAAATTCAATATGTATTTTTATCCCTTCAGGAAGCTTGTTATTGATGAGTCTTTGATTTTATTCAAAGGTAGATTGTCGTTCAAGGTATATACCAAGCAAGAGGAAACGCTTTGATAAAAGTTGTTTGTGCTTTGTGACTGCTACAGTGGTCTTGTATTGGATATTATTGTATACACTGGAAGTAATGCATTGCAAGATACCAGGAAGTTATTGGGTATCTCTGGTGATGTGGTTAGAACAATGATGGAACCATATCTTGGTAAGGGCATTTATTATATACTGATAACTGGTACACAAGCGATGAACATGACAGATGTGTGCGGTACAGTGCGTGGAAATCATAAGATATACCTAGATTTGACGTGGGCATCGAGAGGTCAGGTGCAGGGGTTTGCTGCCAAAGACATGATGGCATTTCCGCGTCATGACAAACGATATGTCACACTAACGAAATGACAAACACTGGCAAGCTGAATAGAGACCAATGACCCCATTCTAAAACCTGCAGCTGTGATGGACTACACCCTCAATATGCATTCAGTGGACAAATGTGACATGCAGATTGGGTTTGCTGATTGTGTTCGTAAGAGTTATAAGTGGTACATAAAACTCTTTTCCATATTCTGGACATTTCCATGCTCAATGCGTATAATATGTACTTACAGTGGACCCCGCTATTCGAACTTAATCTGTTCCCGGAGCTAGTTCTTAACACGAAATGTTCAAGGCGATTTAATATTTCCCATAAGAAATAATGGAAATGCAATTAATCCGTTCCAGAAACCCAAAAATACTAAAAATAATATATTTTAATGAAATTAATTATATTTCTACAAACACAAAAGAATTACATACTACTAAAAGTATTAGTAAAAAAATGAATGTATTTTTACTTACCTTTATTGAAGATTGTTGATGGTATATGGAAGATAGGGAGGAGGAGTGAGGGAGGGAGAAGTTAGTATTTGGAAGGGAATCCTCCAAAAGAACTTCAGGTATCAAAGCCCTATCTGGGGTTTCTTCTCTTTTTGGTCTTTTAATCCCACTACGCTTTTTAAATCTCTCAAACCAGCCTTTACTGGCTTTAAATTCCATACCATTACAATCAACACTGTATAAGTTGAAGACCAGAAACAAACTACCATATGGCGAATTTTGTTTGCCAGTGATCAGACAAATAATATTCAAGTACAAAGAAATAGCACCTGCAATAGAACACCACCCACGAAATTATGAACAAATACCCTCTCGTCTGAGGCCTGGTGATCACTTCTAATAAAACTGCCTACTACTGCTTTCAAAACAAAGGCTCAGAAGAGGTACCATGTCTGTTCACATACAAAAACGCCCTCAACAACGCGGGAGACACTCGTTTATGTGTGAGGAGTTCCACAAGCTGCACCACTTCTAGGAACATGTCCAGTGACTGTATATACAGTGGACCCTCGGTTTTTGTTGAAAATTCTTTCCAGAATGCTGTTTGAGTGCCATTACCAAACGAATTTGTTCCCATAAGGAGAAATGTAAATTAGATTAGTCAGTTTCAAAACCCCCAAAAAATACACTTACAAAAGCTCTTACAAAAATACATTTACATAATTGTTCGAGTTTGGAGGTGAACGCCGAGGGTCCACTGTATGTATATAGTGGACCCCAGTCTGGCCATAATTCATTCCAGAATGCTGTTTGAGTGCCGTTACCGAACGAATTTATTCCCATAAGGAATAATGTAAATTAGATTAGCCCTTTTTAGATTTCCCAAAAATACACTTTCAAAAGCACTTACATAATGGGTGGAGTTTTCAGCAGTACGTAAACCGGGGGTCCACTGTATATGATGAAAAATAGTAAGAGACAATTTTGTATTTTACATTGTTAGTTTTTGTAAACATGTTTTGTAAACAATATAATGAGAACAAAGTTTGTGCAGTTAGTGTGTAGTACACAATGAGTGAATATTTGAAAAACAGCACTTATATTGGTCTCACAGGCCAAAAAGTTATTTGAAAAAAATTAAAAAAGAAAAGAAAACAACTAAAAAAAATAAAATAAAAGTTTACCGGGTGATCGGCAGTCAGCGATGTTGCCGTAAGCGGTTCAATTTCTGTCAACTTGAAGCCTCATATCTCCGTAAGTATTGATTCAAAAATTTTTTTTTTTTAGCCTATTATGTTTAGAAAAAAACTATCATTTCGTAAGAAAAATAATTTTTTTTTTTTTTTTTCGAAAATTTCTTGACTCTGAGAGGAGTTAGAGAATCAAGGGTCTCAACCCTGAAAGGGTTAAACAATATCAAAGATGGTTGACACAAACCCACTACCATTATAGTATGCTCCTCGCTTAGCGACGAATTCGCTTACCGACGTGGTCCTAGAACGGAACTTCATCTTAAGTGAGGAGAGGCTGTACGGTGGAACCCTGAGTTTCGTCCGCCCTGAGTATCAGACGCTTCGAGTTTAGAACTGTTTTATCGGCAAAATTTTGTCCCGAGTTTTGCACTGTGCCCCGTGTTTTGGCCTGCGACAGACCTGTCCACCTGCACGCCACCCCGCATAGCCAATTCACAATCATATCTTGTAGCAGAGAAGAGGGACTGTACGCGTATGAATTACGAATGCTGGGATGGTGGGGTGGTGTTGGGTGGTGGCATGGGCAGGCTGGGAGGGTGGTGTGGTGGGTGAGGGTTGTGGGGGTGGCGGTAGGTCTCCCCATTGACTCAATGGCATAACCCACCGCGGGCGACTGCGCGCTCAAAATTTTTTCCTCCCACGAACTGTGTAAAGTTAATTTTAAGTAGGGTTACATAAAAATGTTCCGCAATTCTTCAATCGTTATACCCAAATCGTGCCAAATAAACTCGTGTTAAATGATGGTCTACTGTACTAGGCATTTAAAGTGCTCTAGAGCGATAAAATGCATATACAGTACACTCATTAATTACCTTAAAATATTTGTAGTCTTAATGTAGAGGAGAGGTGAGTAAACAAGATGAGTACATGAGAGTGTAGAAGGTTCACAAATTTTGTAAACAAACCAGTTGTTTTTGTTGTTGTTAGCAGTCCGGACACGAATGGTTTATGTTCATTCCGCAAGCTAACTGGATAAACATCTCATATTTATGTTAATTTATATGTTTATATGTTACGTAGCATGTTTATTATATAATTTTGAAAAATATCATAGATGGATTAAGCAAAATGTCTATATTAACGTTTTATACGACATTTAATGTGCTTCAGAGTGATTATTATTGTGTTGTTATTTTTTTTCCCAACAAGTCGGCCGTCTCCCACCGAGGCAGGGTGACCCAAAAGAAAGAAAATCCCCAAAAAGAAAATACTTTCATCATCATTCAACACTTTCACCACACTCATACATAATCACTGTCTTTGCAGAGGCGCTCAGATACGACAGCTGAGAATAAGTCCCTCCCAGCTGTCACTATCCCAGACCCCTCCTTTAAAGTGCAGGCATTGTACTTCCCATTTCCAGGACTCAAGTCCAACTAAATCAATTTAACTGGTTTCCTGAATCCCTTCACAAAATGTTACCCTGCTCACACTCCAACAGCTCGTCAGGTCCCAAAACCATCTCGTCTCCATTCACTCCTATCTAAGACGCTCAAACATGCTTGCTGGAAGTCCAAGCCCTCGCCCACAAAACCTCCTTTACCCCTCCTCCAACTTTTTCGAGGACGACCCCTACCCCGCCTTCCTTCCCTACAGATTTATACGCCCCCAAGTCATTCTACTTTGATCCATTCTCTAAATGACCAAACCACCTCAACAACCCTCTTCAGCCCTCTGACAAATACTTTTAGTAACTCCACACCTCCTCCTAATTTCCACACTCCGAATTTTCTGCATAATATTTACACCACACATTGCCCTTAAACAGGACATCTCCACTGCCTCCAGCCGCCTCCCCGCTGCAGCATTTGCAACCCATGCTTCACACCCATATAAGAGTGTTGTTACCACTATACTTTCGTACATTCTCTTCTTTGCCTCCATGGATAACGTTTTTTGTCTCCACAGATACCTCAACGCACAACTCACCTTTTATTATTATCATTATTAATATGGCATCTTCAAGACTAATAACACGCTCTTAGTGATTTTAATGTGTTCCTGCATGCCAGCACAGGCGGAAATTGTGGAATTTAAAGCAGTTAAGTTCAGTGACAAAGTGTAGTATTAAGAGTGTAGCAATTAAGCAATTAAGCGATAGAAAAAGGACGAAACGAAATAAACTCCTGACAGCATAAGCCACTCTGCCTATCTTCTGCAAGTTATGTACACCAGTTCATTTGTACATTATGGTTTTCTTATGAAAGAAGTGATCTAATGCAGTTAGCATTACAAATTCCATTTTCTCTTATACTAACATATCTGAAGGAGGAAAGAATGGGAAGACATTTTCATAGCTGGAGCAAGAACGTCCACCACCACATACATAATGACATACATATTTTATATATTCTAGAGTGTATATCAGGTTTTTATGTTATTTATATTGTTTATTATGTCATATTAGATGAATTGTGATAGATAAATAAGCAGTAGAGTTGATAATAGCATCATATTGAAGTACTATTTTGTCATGCCTCCTGACAGCAGGAATGGATTAATTGGATTTAAATTATTTCTTATTTGAAAATATTGCTTCGACTTTAGTCCGTTTCAACTTTAGGCCTAGCTCCTGGAACGGATTAAGGATGAAACTCGGGGTTCCACTGTACAGTACACTCATTACTTACCTTAAAATATTTGAAGTCTTAATGTAAGGTGAGAGGTGAGTAAGCAAGATAAAAATTAATAAACGAGAGAGAGAGAGAACAAGTAAGAGGACAGAGCCGCAGAGTACTTATGTAAACAAATGTGTCTGGTTATGGTTGATACACGTTTATAAAAACACCTTACATTTTGTACAAGTTGTCACCACAGTGGTACAGTAGAATAAAGAGCAACACTTCCATTCTCATGTAACATCATTTTTTAGAATGATGCTCTGACAAGTTAGTACAGAAGAATAAATAAACAGCAACACTCCCATTCTCATGCAACACACCATTTTTAGAGTGAATGATGATATTACTATTATTATAATCATAATAAAAAAGAAGTGCTAAACCCACAAGGGTCATGAATAGCTATAGATAGAGTGAAGGCATATGAAAGGAATATTTTTCTACAGTTAAGTAACTGGTATTTGACTTGAGAAAACGTACTTCTTTCGACACTCCTACAAACTGCTTGGTAAACAAATCTCACATTTGTATCAATTTTTATGCTGTGGGTGTATGTACAGTGGACCCTCGGTTATTGGCCTTAATCCGTTCCAGAAGATCGGCCTAAAAGCAAAATGGCCGATAAGCAAAATAATATTCCCCATAAGAATTAATGTAAATACAATTAATCCATTCCAGAAACCCAAAAATATTCACAAAAAGTAATATTTTTAAAAGATTAATGAACAATTAAATCAGTATTACATACTTTTATTGAAGACACTAGTTGGCTTATGGAAGACAGAGAGGAGGAGACAGGGAGGATTTATTGTTTGGAAGACTCTTGTTGGCATATTGAAGAATGCAGGAGGGGAGAGGGAGTTGGGAATCCCCCTCAATAAGGACTTCAGGTATCAAAACCCTCTCTAGGGTTGCTTCTCTTCTTTATCATTTACTGAGACAGTGCATTCACTACATACCTTAAAATATTTGTAGTCTTAATATAGGGCGAGAGGTGAGTAGTACAGTGGTACCCAGAGTTTCATACATAATTCGTTCCAGAAGGCTGTTCGAGTGCCATTACCGAATGAATTTGTTCCCATAAGGAATAATGTAAATTAGATTAGTCCATTTCAGACCCCAAAAATACACTTACAAAAGCACTTACAATAATACACTTACATAATTGTTCGAGTTGGGAGCTGTACGAAACTCGGGGTACCACTGTATTTATTTGTAGGAAGTCAGTGAAGGCAGCGGTAATGTAGGTACAAGTAGTATGTACCTCCCTAGGCTACACTACACAGCCATATTATTACACTACACATCAGTATTATTACACTACACAGCCATATTATTACCATGTTCACTGAGTTTAATCGTTTCTAACAACTACCTTTAGATGCCATCATAAACAGAGGGAGAAGTAATGAATAATTCATGTCGAGAATTGTAAACAAATGTGTATGAAGGGCAGTTACTGCACCAGAAGCCAGATTCACAGTTTTCTCTAACACTGCATCAGAGAAAACGTAATGTTTACCTTCCACCCTCCTCCTCCTCCATGATACGCCGGTACTCACCACTCGATAACATATAAACACTGCATGTTTATATGCTATATGCTGTGTAACGTGTTTCTTATATAATTTTGAAGAAAATATCATAGATGGATTAATAAAAATGTCTATATAAACCTAAAATAAGACAATGTGCCCAAGAGTGATTATTATTAAACATACATCACATATAAACATCGCATGTTTTTATATAGTATTATGTAACTTGTTTCTTATATAATTTTGAAGAAAATATCATAGATGGATTAATGAAAATGTCTATATTAACCTAAAATAAGATATTTAATGTGCTCAAGAGTGATTTATTATGCGTCCAACACACTCATATTTTTCAATTATTTCTTTCTTAAATTCCATCGTGTTTCTCACTTTATTTACCAAAAGAACGTTACTAGGAACTTTCTTTGGGGCGATGGTTACTTATTTTGTAGTTGCACTTAATGAATAACCATGAAAAACAATGAATTATAGTGAAATGTTTGGATGAATGAGCAGAACCTTCCTCACTTTGCCAGACACACAGCCAGACTGACGCGAGAGGCTGCCGGCGGGCGGGTGGACGTGTCCCATTTGGGCCGATAAGTGAAATAATGGCCGATAACCGTGGGTCCACTGTATCATGTTTATGTTACGTAGCGTGTTTATTATATAATTTTGAAAAAAATATCATAGATGGATTAAGCCTTAAACTGTCCACACGTAGATCTACGTTCACTCGCGCACTGCTCCGAATATTTTGAAAAAAAAGTTTTTTTTTTTAAATGAAGAGCGCATTTTTATAAACAGGATAGGGTAAAAAAAAAAAAATTTTTTAGGGCCAGTACTTACCGAGATATAAGCCCGACAAGTTGGTGCTGGATGCTCACCTGACGGCAATAAGTCCTGCCGCTTGCAGAAATAATGCCGATATACTTTTTTTTCTAGTTTTTATTTTAATTTATACAATTTTTATGTTCTGGTAATTACAATTTATAATAGTTCTTGTGATTTCATAGCCAATCTTTGTTCTAACACTAATATTAGGTACTGAAATAGTACTCAAATAGTCACAATGACACCAACAGGTGAACAATTTCACCTGCCTTGGTCATTTACTATTGTCTATAAATATATACAAAGTATTTATAGGTCCCAGCAATGTTTTAGACATCCTGGAGTATATATGAAACTCCTTGAAGAATGGTGTTATGACAATTGTCAGATAACTACTGATAAGGCAGTGACATTGACGAATGAATGTGTGCAAGGAACCCTTGCTTTGTTTTCACTGTCTGTATCTGTCTATCTATCTATCTGTCTGTCTATCTATCTGTCTATTTATCTGTCTATCTATCTGTTTATCTATCTATCTGTTTATCTATCTATCTGTCTATCTATCTGTCTATCTATCTGTCTTTATCTATCTGTCTATCTGTGTTTCTATCTATCTGTCTAGCTCGGCTTATCTGTCTTTGTTTACCTGCCTATGTGTGCCTGGAGTATAATATGAAACTCCATGACTAATGGTGTTATGACAAGTGTCAGATAACACTGACAGCCAATGACATTGATGAATGAATGTGCGAGGAACCCTCCTTTGTTTTCACTGTATCTGTCTATCTATCTGTCCATCTGTCTATCTGTCTGTGTCTCTGTCTAGCTCTGCTTATCTGTCTTTCTGTCTGCCTGTGTGTGCCTGGAGTATATGAAACTCCTTGAAGAATGGTGTTATGACAAGTGTCAGATAACACTGACAGCCCAATGACATTGATGAATGGGAGCAGGGAACCCTCTCCTTGTTTCCACTGTATCTGTCTGTCTGTCTAGCTCTGCTTATCTGTCTTTCCGTCTGCCTGTGTGTGTGCCTTTCCGTCTGCCTGTGTGTGTGCCTTTCCGTCTGCCTGTGTGTGTGTGTGTGTCTTTCCGTCTGCTTGTCTCAGTCTGAGTGCGGCTCGTAAGCCAACAGGTATTATACGCGATGCAGAAGTGACAATGTGTATTACTTGCCAGTCATGCGTATTATGTCTTATATCTACAAGCATTGTATAGGACTTTGCCTGGAATTTTTGGGTTATCCTAGGTAATTTACACTATGTATAATAACTGTACTTATGTGTACATGTGAGAAAGAGAGAGAGATATTACAGATATATATAGATAGACAGAGATATGGACAGATACAGAGATATAGGACAGATAGATATAGACAGAGATATAGACAGATATAGACACAGAGACAGCCAAAGCCAGCCTGCCGAATATATAAGAACATAAAAAAGAAGGAACACTGCAGAAGGTCTACTGGCCCATGCAAGGCAGGTCCATGTCACCCCCCAGCTTAGACCAATGACCCACCTAGTAAGGTCACATCCTCTGAAGGAAAGAGCACAGCATCAGACCTAGTAGCACAAGCTAGTCAGGTCCAACTCACACCCACCCACAGCCACTCATGTATTCATCGAACCTATTTTTACTTTCCTCTTATAAGGGGAGTGTTAATGGGACATGACATCAGTGAATCCATGGTGTTTGCCACATTATTTGCTCTAGCTGGCACTCAATTGAACTAGTGCTCCCACAAGGTACTAAGTGGTCCCAGATTTTTTTAATACTGCGCACACTGAGGGCGCAGACCCATTCTCTCATGTCTAGGCGACTCAGGCCTATTGCACTAAATCTGAAGGAATGAAAATAAAACGTTGATCTACGTTCGGAGCAGTACGTGTACAAACGTATATCTACGTTTGGACAGTTAAAGGGTTAATGGAAATGTCTATACAGTGGACCCTCGGAAATTGAACATAATCCATTCCAGGAGCTTGTTCTTAACTCAAAATGTTCAAAAATCGAATCAATATTTCCCATAAGAAATAATGGAAATACAATTAATCCGTTCCTGCTGTCAGGAGGCATGACAAAATAGTACTTCACTATGAGCTATTATCAACTCGACAGCTTATTTATCTATCACAATTCATCGAATATGACATAATAAACAATATAAATAACATAAAAACCTGATATACACTCTAGAATGAATAAAATATGTATGTCATTACGAATGTGGTGGCGGGCATTCTTGGTCCAGCTATGAAAACATCTTCCCATTCTTTCCTCCTTCAGACATGTTAGTATAAGAGAAAACAGAATTTGTAATGCTTAACTGCATTAGATCACTTCTTTCCATTCGGCTTCATGGAGTGAACATAATTCATTCCTGTCCAGGCTGGTAACAGCAACAACAACAACAACTGGTTTGTTTACAAAACTCCCAAACCTTCTACACTCTCATTCTCTCTCGTTTATTCATTTAATCTTGTTTACTCACCTCTCACTCTTCATTAAGACTGCATCTTACCACCACTGCCTCTCATCACCACTGCCTCTAACACTGCCTCAACCAATGAACAAGCACCAGATAATTATCTGCTAAGACACGTAAGGCTAGAGCATAATTGCCTTTGACCACCGGAAATGATTTAATCAGTTCATAGGGTTCACCTTTCACGAGATATCTGAGATAATTGAACTTAGCTATCTCATCTATGTCAGTGCGTAATTCACTAAAAAATTTAAAACCCCACTAATGAACTCTTCATAATCATTACCCCCTTCAAAAATAGGCATAGCCAATTTAGGAAGAGTTGGAAAAGCTAACACCAGGTGTGACAGGTGTCGCAGGTGTGTGGACAGGTGTGGAGACAGGTGTCTGCTGACCACTGGCTGTAGGTCTCTGTGACAAAGTTTTGCGGCAGATAGCCTGTATTCCTGTCCCCCTTTAAATTTGGGTTGTCCACTAAAGGCATCCAAGACACTTTTAATTTCTTCCTTTGTCGGATTGGAATCTAGAAATTCCTTTTCTAATCTCTAGCCTGAATTAATGATTTCCAGACGTTTATTAAATAATTGAGATTTAATTTCCAACTGATCATAGTCTATATTTGTATCTTGGGTTAAACCTATACAGACTGAAATTAATTGCTCCAATTGAGTAATTTTCGTCTGTAACGTGCTGAATTTTGTGGTTAATGACGACATTTTGCTAGTATAATGACTAACAGCACACTTAGAGTGTTTAAAAACTCCAGCTGAGTTTGTTTTGACTGCGTCAGCACACTACTGACCCACTAACCGTGTCTTTCAAGGTCAGTGACCTTGAGGTGCAGAGTACATATGGACGAAACAACACGAAGGTTTGTTTATGTCCTGAATTGCTGTCTCAGCTAAACTGAGTCTCACTGACGTCACTTCACACATGAAAATATTTCACTGTATACACATTACACATATATATTCAATGTTTATATACATACATATGTCACTGTTACAATGTTAATCAATATGAAAGTTTAAACTTAATATCACTTCCTATATTATATAAGAGACAAACATAATACACAGTTTCTTCTCTTAATTTGTGTCTATAAACATTATAAACACTGTGTATATATAAACTGTTTATACTATACACATTCACAGACCAGCTGTACGCCAGTCAATCTGCTTCTCTGCTGACTTAAGCAGAAATTGAAGTGTTGCTCCCGCGTGGGTGAGTGGGGTAGTGGGGGAGTGGCCCCCCAGAAGTACTGTCCCCAACCTTGGGTGACCCGACTACCGTTTTCTTCTTGGGTGTCGGGTGAGCGCCTGCCAGCTCGCGTTTTCTATCCTCGCGAGAGCTTCCCATACTCTTTGATTGGTAAGGGACCCATATATTCTGGTTTCTTTTGTAAAAACAATAGTTTTACAGCTTTTCTCGAAGGACCTTGGATCGTAGACATTTATACACTGGAGTATAAGTCTTTGGACCACCATGTGGCCACTTTCCTGGTACGAATACGATCAACTTTCGATTCGTAATGACCAAACTTCCGGTTCGTAAGGACCAACATCCGGTTCGTAAGGACCAACATGTGGAGGATGGGACTCAACGATACGTGGACTGTATGTCCTATTCTTGCTGTGGATGAATCCAAGATGTCGCAGCCGCCACCAACACCTTCTCAGGGGATCCATATATTGCCACACTCTCCACAGGGCTGTATGGAAAAAATATCACATATGAGTACATAATTATTGCCCCAAAGGAGCGTATGTCCATATTTCAGTCTTAGATGGACTGAAAGGCGTTTTACTCACTGTTTTGGACTAAAAAGTCCACGCATAACCGCCGTCGTGGGTAAAAATTTGAATGTTCTTGAATACAAGAACTGCGCATTTCCCCTGTTTGACAGAACATCCAATTCTTACCTTGCTCGTGTAACTTTGGCGATGGTGTTGGCTCCACCATATACGGCGGAAATGCTGTCTTGATTGTAGAATGCCGCTGAAGAATCCGTCTTGTTTCGATGGAGTTCACTGCGATTGTCTCTACGTTTCTTCTTTTTGCAGTCTGAAGCTGCGCACACTTCTGAATATACTGCAATGTTGATGTTAATCACTAAACGCGCTGGAACAGAGTTCTTATCTTATTTCCCGACGTTAGTGGAGATTAAATGATATAACGGACGCGAACGAGTAATGTCTTTGTTGATTTACGTCGCCTCGCCCGCATGACGCCCCTAGAGTCGTATGACCCGTTCTTGCGGTGGCCAAATTCAATCTGCCCGCTCGTGCTGCTTTTTGGCCTCGTGCAGCCATGTAGTGCCACGAGGTGCCTCGTGTTGCTGTGGTCAGCACAATTCTTGACACACTGTTGACAGTACATCTGGCATGAATTAAATTGTTTATGCAGCCAGACGCCCTCCCCCTGGCCCTTTCCTAAGGGTGGAAAGGGTGGGGGCCCTACCAAGGGTAGTAGGGCGCATACCCCCTTTTTTCCTTTGGAGAATTTTTTTTTCCCACAGCTTTTTTATTTTTTATTTCCCTTTCTTTTTCTCAAACCGCCCCTAACCTTTCACTGTTTTTAGGATCTCCCCTTCATCAGGGCAACCCCTTTTTGCCCTTTTCCCATTTAAACGTAATGAACACCTTTGAAACAAATGGTGACCTACAGCGCCACGGAAAATTTTTCTAACACTTCCGGGCCCAACCCCCAAGAGTTGTGACAATTTAGAAACTTTGCTTAGGCCCTCCTTGTTACTTCTTACAACACATATGCCTTTCAAACACCAAAAAATGAATTGCAACTTACTTTTTAAAAGATAAAACCCTTTTAAAAATGGGATGTTGAGGCGTGGATGTATGGGGTGATAAAAGATGAATTAGAAAATTGGAGGGGAAAAAAAGCTGGTTATTAGGTGAGAAATAATTGGAATAAGTAAGGAAGATTTAATGGAATAGCAAAGGAACAGTCATTATAATTGATAGGGAAATATATGAAATTCAGGTATTTATTAAAGGGAAAGGGGGAAAGTGGGTCATAATAATCATGTATGCACCTGGAGAAGAGAGGGGGTGTAGAAGAGAGAGATTTTGGGAGATGTTAAGTAATGTATAGAACTTTGAACCATGTGAGTAATTGTGGTAGGGGACCTAAATGCTAAAGTAGGAGAAACGTGTAGAGAAGGGTGTGGTAGGTAAGTTTGGGGTGCCAGGTGTAAATGATAATGGGAGCCTTTTATGAACTTTGTATAGAAAGGGGTTTAGTTATAGGTAATACATATTTTAAGAGGATAAATAAGTATAGCATGATGTGGAGCGTAATAACAGTAGTTTGTTGGACTACGTATTGGTAGATAAAAAGACTGTTCAGTAGACTTCAGGATGTACATGTTTATAGAGGGCCACAGATATATCAGATCCTTTTAGTTGTAGCACGTGGGAGTAAAAGGTAGATGGGATACAAGGAAAATAGAAGCAGTAAAAAAAGGTGAAGGTTTATAAACTAAAACAGGAAGCAGTTAGGGTTAATATAAACAACTATTGGAGGATAGATGGGCTAGTGAGTGTAGGCAAATGGGGTCGAAGATGTATGGGGTAGGTTTAAGAATTAGTAGTGTGTTCCAGAAGTTTGTGGTTAGGAAATTGGGTGTGGGAGGAAGAAGAGTGATTGGTGGAATGATGATGTAAAGAGAGTAGAAAGGGGGAAAAAGTTAGCATACGGGTTTTTACAAAGTGGGCGTGATGCAAGGAGGGAAGGATATGGAGAGAAAGAGAGGTTAATTATTTTATTATTATAAAAAAAGCGAAACCAGGGTTATACACACGGCTGGTCAGGACAGGATGCAGGAGAATGGGTTGTAAGGGGAGATGGATGATTAGTAGGGTTGGAGTGTAGCAGGATGGTGGACAGTGCAGGGATAGAGGATAGCAAGAGATCAAGGTAGAAGGGACTGGGGGAGGTGCTGAGATATAATCGTCAGGTTTGTGTAGTAAGTCAGTTTCTGTCAAAAGTCAATGAGAGAGTCAGGATTAAAGGAGGGTCCATCTGCAAGAAGGGAAGGTAAAGAAAGGGCCTCAGAGTGAAGTCGTTGGAGGTAAATCTGCGTGCTCGTTGATAATGGGCAGCCCAACAGGATATGTCAAACAGACACTGGAACCTGAAATGCTCATAGAGAGGGCAGGGCCTCTCCTGAGATACCCTAGTGGGTGTGGCCGATTCAGGCGGAAGGTGTAGTCTCCACCTCGACATTGGTGACAAAAGCCAGAAACCTATACTCGGTTTAATAGAATGAATTTTTATTCAACAGGTCAGACCAGCGTTGTTGCCAAGGGTGCGAAGGTGGGTGCTGACCCAAAATAGTCCGTAAAGGAACACCTCTTAGAAACGGAAGGTCATGTCTCTGACCCGAGCATTCTGCCTGTTCATTCCTTCGTCAAAGACCCAGGGACCCAACAAAAACAATATCTTTGTGCTTGCTAAAGATCGGCGTAACCAAAGGTGGATACGAAGAACTGGGGGTGGGGTGTATCAATTTCGGATAGCCTGTAAGCACTAAGAGAGTCTGAAACGACCCAAATGGTGCACAGGCATAGATGCAAACAGATAAGTGCCACAAGAATGACATACAATTCAGCCGTAAATATGCTAGCCAAGGGTAATGATGCCCTCGTACAACGCTGTTCGGAAACCCTGCAAATCCGGCCGTCAGTGACTTTGAACCATGGTTATACTGCGATGGAATGGGAATGAGAAAAAGTGGTTTAGAAGAAAGAGCAAGAAGCCGCCGTAGGTAATTGGGCTTTCGGCAAGGTAGAGGAATAGAACAAACACGGACAGCAGGAACTTCCAAAGGGTGGGGGAAAAGGGGGAGATGTCACTGAACATATGAGGTGGGAGCTGAAGGGAAGACAGGGTGAATGTAGACGAAGAGAAAGGGACGAAGTAAGCAGGGGCGACGAACAAATGGGGCGCCTACTAACTCTGTAACAATCCTATACATGGAAGGATTGCGGAGGTCATGAGTAACAAAATGCGAATCAATTGCATCCCGAAAATTGGATAAGGATGGAATGTTCGCTTCTACATAGAGGCTCTAAACCCGGGGGAAGGGCAGAAATGCACCAAGGCATAAGCGTAATCCTGGTGATGGATGGGATTAAGGATGGAAAGAGTAGCAGGGGCCCCGAATATATCATCACCATAATCAGTTTCAACAAAATTAGGGCTGAATGTAGGCAAAGGGGAGGGTTCACGATCAGCCCCATGAAAATGTGCGAGGTATTAGAAAGTTCAGCCTGGTGTGACAAGTTGCCTTCAGAGGTAATGTGAGGTTTCCAGGACAATCGACGGTCGAACAGGAGGCCGAGAAACCTGACTGTATCACGTTCGGGTACGTGAGCCGTATAGGTACAATGGATGATCAGAGACCACTGAACGTCTAGTAAACGTAATTTGATGAGTTTTGCCACTAGAAAATTTAAACCGTGGTGGTGGCCCAATCAGAACCCCAAAGTTGATGGCATCTGGGGAAACTGCAATGAGGTGACAGTCAGCACCTGCAAAACTATGCAAAGTCATCCACATGGCGTGACCAAATATTGGATAGAACAGATGCCAGATTATTTATAGCAAGAAAGAGTGTTGTGCTCAGAACACATCCCTGGGGACACCTTCAGCTTGGACAAATTCCGGGGAGAGTTCATTACTCCCCGGACCCGGAAATGTCTGTCAGTTAAGAAGGCCTTAAGAAGAATGGTAGGTTGCCTCGGAGGCCTAAGGGTGGGCCTGGGTGATCCACCGGGCCTGGTCACAGACCAGGCCCTTGAGCGTTGACCCCTGAAACCCTTTCCAGGTATGCTCCCTCTCCATGTGACAGGAGTTCCATAAGTCTGGGCCTTGGGCAGAGAGCATGGGCATGTCCTTTGGTGTTATGATTATATTAGAAATTCTTGAATTAACCAAATTTTGAGTCTCTGTCTGAAAATTTATTTAAATTGTCCCTTAGTCTGATTAACGATTCCTAACCACTGAGTCATATTGAGACTTCAGTATCTCCTCACTTCTTGCTGTCATTTGTGTAAGTCCTATCTTAAGCAGGGCCCAATACTGGATGTAGTTTTTCCTAGATTTGGCCTAGAATTTTTTATCAATTTCATTTATAGCTTTATTATTTATTATTTTATAATCAAAGGGGCTAAACCACAGGGTCAACAGCGCTGCATTTATAGCTTTAAGTTCTAATTTTTTTTTCACTGGCCAGTTTCTTCTATATTTCAGATATACTGGCCCTCTCACACCTCTCGCCTATAGGGAATGTCTCTAGTTTACATCTTTTTTTTAAGGAATTTTAAGCATACCTCAAGTGCCAAGAGTTAATTCTTTCTAGGCAAAGGTTCATATCCGTGTTTTTAAGGGTATCTTAAGCTTGTTTCATTTGTAATGGTTGATTTGATCCCACTATGTTTTGTTATTGAAGTTGAATTTGGTGAAGGACCTCTTATGATCACCTTATGTGGTCAGGAGCCCTGCACATACATGTCTGTCTTCCGTTATGTTATGATGAGTGTATTCTTTGATCTTTATATTTCGTATCAGATCATTGTAGAAAATAAGGTCAAATGTATTTTATCCTGTTGGCTCCTGTTTGCTGGCTTAAGGTGTTTTTGCAGATATTTAATAGCTCATGTGTGTGTGTTGTCATCTGACCTGCCTTCTGGGGTTATCTCTGCTGAAATATTATTTCCACATTTCTCCATTTTGGTTCTTAAATTGAAATCACCCATCAGAAAGATATTTGGGGCTTTGGGGGTGGAAGAATTTCAGACAATATAATTTTCAAAATTTGTTCCTTGAATTATTGGGAAATTGTTCTGGTGGCTTATATACAACCACAATGACGAGGTTTTTTTTAGTCTTTACTGTCAAAAATTCCTCATCATTTTGGAATTTACCCTGGATCCATATTTCGTTGTCAAAGTGATCTTTTGTGGGGTCTCTGTGAAACCGCAAACATTGCATTTGACTTGGTAGTCCACTGATGAAAGGTATTTTGTTGATGGCTTTGACCCTGTATATTTACAAATACAAATGTTTTTCTTATTGATTGTTAAGGAAGACCACATATATATATATTATAATCAAATAGAAGCGCTAAACCACAGGGTTATACAGCGCTGCAGGTTTGTAGGATGCAGGAGAGTGGGTTGTAAGGGAGATGGACGATTAGTAGGGTATGGAGTGCAAGATGACGGTGGATTTGCGGGGAGGAGGGTAGCAAGAGATCGAGGTAGAAGGGACTGAGGAGGTGCTAGAGGTATAATTTTCCCAGAGTTTGTTGTAAGCGTTTCTGTCAAAAAGTAATAGAGAGTGGATTAAAGGAGGGGCCATCTGCAAGAAGGGAAGGTAAAGAAAGGGCCGCAGGCGAAGACGTCTTTGGGGAGGTAAATTCTGCGTCTCGTTGTGAGTGGGCAGTCCAACAGGATATGTCAACAGACACTGGAACCTGACAATCTCCCCAGAGGGGGAGGCCTCCCTTGAGATCCCGTGAGAAAAGGCAGGTGGCGATTCGAAGACGGAAGAGTGTAGTCTCCCAACCTCGACATTGGTGACAAGAAGGCCAGAAACCTATCTCGTTTAATAGAATGAAGTTTGTTATTCAACAGGTCAGACCAGCGTTTTGCCAGGGTGCGAAGGTGGGTGCAATGACCGCAAAATAGTCCGTAAAAGGAACACCTCTATATGAAACTGGAAGGTCATGTCTACTGACCGCAGCAGTGTTGCCTGTTCATTCCCGGGCTCAACAGCCAGGGCCCAAAAAACAATATCTTTGTGCTTGCTAAAGATCGGCGTAACAAAGGTGGATACAAGAACTGGGGGGTGAGGTGTATCAATTTACGGATAGCCTGTAAAGCACTAAGGAGAGTCTGAAACGAACAAATGGTGACACGGCATGAATGCAATACAGATAAGTGCCACAAGAATGACATCAATTCAGCCGTAAATATTGCCAAGGGTAATAGATCCCCTCGTCACCCTGTTGGGGCCTGCTGCAAATCCGCGCCGTCAATGACTTTGAACCTCGGTGTATACCATGGAATGGGAATGAGAACGAAAGTGGTTTGAAAGAAAGAAGAAGGCCGTGGTTGGGCTTTCGCGCAGGTAGAGGAATAGAACAAACACGGACAGCAGGAACTTCCCAAGGGGGAGGGAAAGGAGATTCCAGAACATATAGAGGTGGGAGCTAAAGGGGAAGACAGGAGTGAAGAGACGAAAAAAAGGGACGAATAACAGGGGCGACGAACAAATAAAGAGCGCCTACTAACATCTGTAACAATCCTATACATGGAAGGATTGCGGAGGTCGTGGTGAACAAAATGCGAATGCAATGTGCATCACGACGATCGGATAAGGATGGAATGTTGCTTCTACATAGAGGCTCTAAACCCGGGGAAAAGAACGAAATGCCCAAGGCATAAGCGTAATCCTGGTGATGGATGGGATTAGGATGGAAAGAGTAGCAGGGGAGGCCGCAGAATTATCTGATCACCATAATCGAGTTTCAACAATGGGCTGAATGTGGCGGGGGGTTGACGATCGCCCCATGAAAAATGTGCGAGGGTATTGAAAGTTCAGCCTGGTGTGACAAATTTTCCTTCAGAGAGGTAATGTGAGGTTTCAGGACAATCGACGGTCAAAGGAGGCGAAGGAAACCTGACTGTATCACGTTCTGGGATACGTGAGCCGTATAGGTACAATGGATGATCGAGACCACTGAACGTCTAGTAAACGAATTTTGAGTTTTGCCACTAGAAAATTTAAACCCGTGGTGGTGGCCCAATCAGAAACCCGGTTGATGGCATGCTGAAAACTGCAAGGGTGCGTCAGCCCTCACAAACTATAAAAGTCATCACATGAGCGATGACCAAATTTGGATGGGAGAACAGATGCCAGATTTTATAGCAAGCAGAAAGAGTGTTGTGCTCAGAACACACATCCCCGGGGGACACCTTCAGCTTGGACAAATTCCGGGGAAGTTCATTACTAACGGACCCGGAAATTCTGTAGTTAAAAAAGGGGCCCTTTAAAAAAGAATGGTAGGTTCCTCAGGCCTAAGGAGTGGGCCTGGGTATCCACTGAGACCTGGTCACAGACCAGGCCCGAGCGTTGACCATGAAACCCTTTTTCCCGGTATGCTCCCTCCAAGAATGACGGGGGTTCCATAAGTCTGGGCCTTGGGCAGAGAGCATGGGCATGTCCTTTGGTGTTAGATTATATTAGAAATTCTTGAATTAACCAAATTTTGAGTCTCTGTCATGAAAAATTTATTTAAATTGTCTTAGTCTGATTAACGATTCCTCCACTGAGTCATATTGAGACTTGTATCTCCTCACTTCTTGCTGTCATTTGTGTAAGTCCTATCTTAAGCAGGGCCCAATACTGGATGTAGTTTTTTTTTCCCCCATTTGGCCCAAAATTTTTTTATCAATTTCATTTATAGCAATTTTATTATTATTATAATCAAAAGAAGCGCTAAACCACGAGGTCATACAGCGCTGCATTTATAGCTTTAAGTTCTATATTTTGTTTCACTGGCCAGTTTCTTCTTATTTCAGATATACTGGCCCCTCCAAACACCTCTCGCCTATAGGGGAATGTCTCTGGTTTTCATCTTTTTTTAAGGAAATGTCCTAAGCATACCTCAAGTGCCACAGGTTAATTCTTTCCAGGAAGGTTCATATCCGTTTTTTAAGGGTATCTTCACACTTGTTTCATTTAGTACATGGTTGATTTGATCCCACTATTTTTTGTTATTGAAGTTGAATTTGGTGAAGGTACCTTCATAACTGATCACCTTATGCTGGTCGGAGCCCCACATACATGTCTTCCCGTTATGTTTGTAGGTATTCTTTGATACTGTTATTTTTCGTATCAGATCATTGTGAAAATAAGGTCAAATGTATTTTCCAGTCCTGTTGGCTCACTGTTTGCGGGAAGGGGAATTTTAAGATATTTAATACCCGTGTGTGAATTGTCATCTGACCTGTTCTGGGGTTATTCGGAAATATTATTTCCACATTTCTCCATTTTAGGCTCTTAAATTGAAATCCCCCATAAAAAAGATATTTGGGGCTTTGGGGCTGGAAGAATTTAGACAATAGTCAATTTTCAAAATTTGTTCCTTGAATTTTGGGGAAATTGTATTGGTGGCTTATATACAACCACAATGCAGGTTTTTCAGTCTTTACTGTCAAAACTTCAACCATTTTTTGTGGGTTGTACCCTGGATCCTATTTCGTTGTCAAAGTGATCTTTTGTGGGGTCTCTGAAGCCCCAAACATTGCTTTTTATTTGGGAGTAGTCCACTGATAAAAAGGATTTTTTTGATGGCTTTAGACCCTGTATATTTACAAATACAAATGTTGTCTTATTGATTGTTGGAAGACCACAGCCTCTGTCATCAGCGTTTTTAAGTTGGCTTCTGTCATCGGGGCTTTGAAAGACTTAGCCTCTGTCATCAAGTAACCTGAAGCATCTGTCATCGGGGGTTCTTAAGCGTTCTGTTATCAGGGTTCTGTCATCAGGAGTTAAAAAGGCTTTCCTCAGTTATCAGTGGTTTTAAGGAAGAGTGTGCCTATACCATCGAAAATAAGTTTATTGAAATTTAAAAAAATGAGATTATGGAAATCCCCCCTTTTGGGAACTTGTGTGGAATTTTTAATGTTATTTGTTTATTCAGTCTTGTTCACAGAGACAGACTGAAGAATAACACTGCATTCGCATCACTGCCCAATGTTTCCCAAAGGGAAACATGTGCCCAGGTGTTAGTTGACTGTTGTGGATAGTTTTTTTGCAAGGATGCCAGTGCATATAAACCTTTTGCCCTTCATTGTTTATTTTATTAAATAAACATATGGATTAAATAAACCCCCTCTTCACGAGTTTTAAATCTATGACGAAAAGTTTTTTCTAAATTACTAAAAGAAACAAAGGAAAAAATAATGCTACAAAAAATATTAACATATAATTTTGACAGCCGAGGTCATAGATGTACACCAAAAAATATAAAATGGTGAAAAATATCTCGAGATATAAACATTTGGGGAAGCAGTCTCAGCGTGTCGCCACAAAGTGGGGGGAGACATCAGTTGGTGAGTTCCCAGGTGACGGTGGTAAAAAACCTGGCAGAAAAAGCAGCAACCCCCTTTCCTTACCAAAGTGAACCTTCTCATAGACAACGTAGCTGACTATAAGAGTCTCGCCTGAGGCCGCCAGCTAAGACGATGTTCTGAGTGTACTGTTGTTGCTGATCTCCCCCTGATGGCACGGCGAGCAAGGGGTGTGACAAGATAAATTTACGTAGTGTTTTTTAGAATAACTGGACACTACTTACAACGCGGCAGTTGCTGGTGTGTACGAGGGGGCTTATGACAACAAAATCAATTTTCTTCACTAGTTTTTTGGGAAAAAATTATTATAAAATAATGTTTGAATTTTTTATTTTTTTTTTTAAATTTCACAAAATGGTAAGCCAGTGGTCTTTGGCCCTATTATGTTTTTTCCGTCAGTTCGTAAAATAGCCTCCAAAACCTCCCGGGGGTAGGGGCATTGGGCGCTCATTTCGGAAAAGGAACAAACTTTATGGGGGGAAATTTAAAGATTAATATAAGGAAAAAAATGCCAAGCAAAAAATTAAACAAAATAAAAATGATCTTTTATTAAATACTTTTTCTGAACTAAAGATAAAAAAAAATATAGATATAATTATTGTTTTTTAAATTAGGCCCCTTTTCAGTTTGGCACTGGTTTGTGGGAAATTTGTTAATAATTCACCGTTTTTGAGCCCCTGATGTTTGCCGTTTTAAAAGGAACCCTTTAATTCCCTGTAAAATTGGGGGAGAAAGGGGGACCCAAGTTATTGGTGGGAAATAAGGAATGCGCATTCTCCAAGGAAAACCACAGTTTGCATTTAGTTCAGCGGCCTGTGGGCAGAATTAGGCAGGTGTGTGGTGTGATCCTCTAATAATTAAAGGAAGTGGTAATAAGTTGGTTTTAATTTTATAATCATTAATTTAATGTCAGGTCTAGTTTTTTTTGAGAGTGGCGAAGTGGGCGTCAAAAATTGAGTTCAGGGGCCCATGGCTTTCCCCCTTCCCCAGCCAAATTAATTGCAGTAATAATTCAGGTGATGTCCTGTAAACCCCTGCAGGTAATTTACCCACATAATATAATTATAATAATAATTTTTTTTCACCATACAAACCTTGAAAACTGGAAACATTACTTTTTATTATTATTATTATTATTTTATTATTATTATTATTATTATTATTGTCATATAAGCTCATAAGAGTTGTAATAATGTTGGTAGATTATTATAATCATGGAAAAACCCGTAGGGATTATACAGCGCCTGTGGGGGGGGCGGATGGAAATTATTCAGGCTCAATTCAGGGGGAATGGAGCCCAGATCTAACCCCCGATCAAGAGCTCCTCACCAGCATCAAAAACCTTCCTTCAGGGGTAATTTAGTAGAACTAAAGAAAATGTTTTTAAAAAAGGGAAAATGTCAAACCACTGGGACAATTTATTGTGGCAATATGACGCGACGCTCCCCGGGGAGCGAAACTTGCCACAATAAAATGTCATATGTTACATATGTGTCCTTTTATCTCATAGGGCTACTCATCGCAAGGAATGGTAGAGGGGCAGTCAGCTAACAGCTCAGTTCTACTAGGTTTCCCGGGATATTTTAAATTAAAGCAATTTTGGAATATGTTTACAATGAAAATCAGAAAATCAGTTTCGCAATTGGGGAAAGAGAATCGAGCCTCAAAAGACATTGTGTTTAATGACCAACAGGGGGTTTTTACTTTGCTTGAATTACATAAAATTTTTTCTTAATCATTACTAGTTCAATACAAAGTTACACTTTGTGACCAGCAAAAATTATTTTTTAAATATTTTGAATGAATTAAAATTTTTTTTCGTCACAAAAAACATCGATTACTAACATAAATGGTTGCCAGTGTGGCCATATAACAGACTTAAGCTGTTAGAGTACATCTTTTGATGTTTAGACAGGATACTTCGAAACTAGCGTA